>VWZW01002093.1:881643-948481 GCA_013397115.1 Edolisoma coerulescens
CTCTCTGATCTCAGACCAAACTATCCAATTCACTTCAAAAAAAGCTGCCAAAGGATTGCTGCTACAGCTTCTCCAAGGCCAGGGAAAGGAAAAAAGCCTTCTTTCCTAAGCTAACAAAAACCCAAGCTAGCTAAGCAAAAAATCCCGCAATCTGCATGGCGCCTGGGCGCCTAGGTGGGGGGGTGAGGCTTTAAAAAAGACTACAGAAGAGCCCCAAGGCTCCCCTTTCCCTCCGGACCCACCTTAAATCTACAGCCACCATTTTTTGGGCATAGAGCAGATGATTAGGCGATAGATTAATCATCATAAAATCACCCCAAGACAGGATGATATGCTGCTCTACCAAACTGGAACATTTTGCAATAGCAACAAGGGAATTTATCAGCAGGATTACACAAGGGTAGAAGAGGCAATGTGGAGGAAGGAGTTACAGGATGAACCCCCAAGCACCAAAAATGAAATAGAGGAGAGTGAAGACACTAGTGTTAAGAGCCCTGTTTTTGTTAACGGCTTCATCTTAAGGTTTTTGTCTGTAAAAAACAAACCTCTCAGACAACAAAAAAGATGGCATCTTTCTCCTTAGAGCACCATCAATGATGTCTAATAGGGCAGAGGTAAGTACTGCAGGAGAACAGCTTCACAGAATCTGTTTCACAGCTTTAGTTGTTTTGATTTTGTTCTGTAGAATATTCATTTCTCATTATTCAGAGAGCTTCTGAGAATATCCCCTTTTGTAAAGAACACTGGAAAGAGAGTCGGAAAAGTGGCATCTTATTAGCTTACTGCTCTCAGAATTCATTTCCTTCCTTAAACTACACAGCAGCCCTGCTGGGCTTTAAAGCTCCATGTCCCATTTTATTGTTAGGAACAAGAAATTAAGAAATCCATATGAGTCTGTGGCCTCTAGGTATACTTTTGAAAATGTAATTACCAGCTCCTTCATTTTATTTTATAGTACTGAGTTTAACAAGGTTAGAAAGATGGGATTAGATATTTACTCACATGTAGCGTATATAAGATGAAATGCGCATCACTCTAATTATCCACTGTGGGCTCAAATTAAAACAACTTTTTGCTGAGTTCTTGATCTCTCTCCAGTTCCACATGGTAAATCTTCTGACTGCATATATCCAAACTGATCAGTTAGATTAAAGACCTTTAAAAATTCAATAACATTTTTGAATTGTATATTGGCAGGTTCCCTCACTCTGCATCTACAGAAAAAAAGAAAAAAGAATCCCAAACCAAACCAAAAAAACTATAACAACAAACGTCCAGGAAACCAACTCCAGACTCTGCCGGGCTTGAATGCTTGTGGGCCGTTTATTTTTCTGTTGGCAGGGCAGACTGGAGTGTGTGATAGACAAAACTCCAATGCATCAGAAGGGACACCCTTGGAATTGTGTTTTGTCTCTGTATTGGCTTGAAAGATAGCGCTAAGCAAGTACATATATGGAATTAAAAAAAACAAAAGTTGTCTGTCTTCATGAAAGGTCTTGTGCAGTTAGGCCAGTCCTTTTCTAAGCCCCTATAAAAAAATTCCAGAGAAAACTCATCAGATTATTTCAAGAGTTAATATTTCTCACAGATTTTACTGGGGTGTCATAGTTTAACCCCAGCCAGCAACCAAGCCCCACACAGCTGCTCATTTACTCCCTCACCAGCAGGATCAAGGAGAGAATTGGAAGGGTAAAAGGTAGAAAACTCATGGGTTGAGATAAAGGCAGTTTAATACTGGAATCAAAAGCTGTCCATAGAAGCAAATCAAAACAAGGGATTCATTCACGACTTCCAATGATCTGGCAGGTGTTCAGCCATCTCCAGGAGAGCAGGGCCCCATCAAGTGTAGAGGTCATTTGGGAAGACAAACGCCAGCACTCTAAATTTCCTCCCTGTTTCTCCTTCTCCCCCTCACCTTTTATACTGAGCATGATGCCATACGGTCTGGAATATTCCTTTGGTCAGTTTGGGTTGCCTGTCTTGTCTGTGTCCCCTCCCAACCTGGTATGGACCTCCAGCTCCCTCACCAGACTGGCAGTACAAAAAGTAGAAAAGGCCTTGGCTCTGTGCAAGCCCTGCTCAGCAATAACAAAAACATCTCTGTATTATCAACCCTGTGTTCAGCACAAATCCAAAACAAAGCCCCATATCAGCTGCTGTGAAGAAAATTAACCCTACCCCAGCCAAAATCAGTATATGCAGGAAGGTTCCATTTGTCCTATTATTTTCAATTCCATGATCCTATGTACAGTATATATAAAAATATCTCAAATTATATGCTTTTATATGAAGTAAACTTTTTCATCTTATAGTTAATTTCTGGTTAGTCACAATAATTTGCTAGCTTTACTCCTGGGTTGAGGTAATATCTTGTGTGTGCCTGTAGCCAAAGATGTTACTGAAAGACGAGTACTTTAACACACTAAGGAAATACTCTCTATGTCTTTGCTGCCTCAGAGACCCAGGCTCTTGAGGAGCAAGGTACCTGTGCAGAAAGAAGTTACAGAGATATTCAGGACTTCTTGCTGAAGCCAGAGGCATTGGTCTTGCCGTCTGTGGGAGGTGTGCTCTGGTGAAGGGGCTATGCCATCAGGTATTGGAGCTGTTTTTCATGTGACGATTGTCAAACACTGGCACAGGCTGTCCTGAGAAGTTGTGGTCTCCATCTTTGGAGGTACTCAAACACACATGGACACAGCCCTGTGGCTGATAACCCTGCTCTGAGAAGGTGTTGGATGAGTAGGTCTCCAGAGCTGCTGCACCATCTCAGGCACTCAATGATCCTATGATTTCTAGCAGCTTCTTCAACAATATGCTGCATATATCAGCACTTGAAGATCTTTCTCTTTGCATTATTATGACCCTCTCCTGCTTATTTTATTTTTTTAATTTTTTTTTTTAAATGAGAGTGTATTTTTAAGGTTTGATGACCCTCATTGTATTCACTATGAAGCCAGTTGTAAAAATCTGTCTGCTTGATATAGTTGATGATCAGATCTTGCTGGTCTACCACTGATAGTTTTTTAAAATATATATTTTTAAGCATTAATGCATAGTATAATATTTTTTCTGGTTTTATCTCATGGTGATTTACCCCCTGATATCAGTAATTTTTCTTGCTTATCTGTTCCTTTTTCTGGTTCTCTCAGTGCTGTCCTAATGTCAGCTGAACCCTGTTCACATCATAAAGACTCACATTACACAAATAGTGACAGCAGGCCCTGAATCTGTAAAAGCAAATTTCCTTTTCCTCCCATGGTACTGTTTTCCTCATTCTAATTTCAAGTCTTCTATGCAAAATGTTCTATCTTGATGGACAGACCAGGTCATAATACAACCTGTTTGATTTCATGCTGAGATAAGACAGAGAGTTCCCATGATATTCACAATGAGATTTACATTCATAGTAGTTTTCAAGACTGTGCCTTCACTTGCTTACTGTCACATGCCACCACCACACAGATAGGAACTGTTATAGATGAAAAAAAAGCAAAACTCTCTTGACAACATGTAACTAGACAATAAGTAGGAATTAAGCTAAACTTCACCTTTGAAAATTGCTATTCATTTGTTGGCACACCACCCCTGTGGCAGCAGAATTACTTGGCATTACATGTGCTAGAAGAAAATCCATGCCCTTGGTGCTAAAAGAATCTGAGAAGGAATTGTGCCTCAGAAAGGGAATTAGTACAACTTGTTGTTTTGCACAGCTACTTCTAGCAATACTCCTATCTTGTTTCTGTTTTATGTCTGAACTTTCTCACGGAACACCCCTATGAGGGATACGTAGGGCTTCTCTGTAGGGCAAACAATACTACCTCAACTTGTTGTTCCTTGCCTGTTCAAAATGACTCTGTTATTACCTGTTCATGTTCTTGCATGATATTCATAATACATGAGAAGAACTTCGTGAGCCACATCGATAATTGAATATATCAAATATTTAGTGATAGTTGTGTACGACTGAATAATTCATGACTAAATAATTGATATGTTCTAGGGAAGTTCCAGAAGGGGTTACACAATGTCTGTATTTCATCAGTTCTCTACAGCTCACACTGCATTTTTAAACCCAAGGGCCACTCTGACTTCTTGGGTTCTCTTGAATTTTGGATGTGCTCTGATTTATACTGTGGCAAGATCACGGACTCACAGCATGGACACTTTCAGAGGCCTCATCTGTGAGGAAATCTGTGCGCATAGGTGGGCTGGGATCCAACTGACTCAGAGGCCTTGAGCCCTGCGCAGGGGGCATAAATGCATACGCAGAGGGGAAATGAGATGCAATCTCACAGGTTTCACTTGCTTCTGAGTATCAGCTCCATGAATATATGTCTGCTGAAAACAAATTACATTGGAAAAGGAAAATTTGCTTCCATTATGATTGTTTTTTTCCATATACTAACAGTCTCCTGCACAGGAACAGTTGCCTCTTTTTTCAGCCAGTGAATCCTCAAGGAAGAATTAGTTTTTAGCATTAGTGCTCTTAAATTACAGTTAGTAAGGAAAACTTGGATTAATTACTTTTTTGAATGGAAAATACTTGTCAGTTAATTATGATGCATGTAATGAAACAGTCATAAGACCCCCAGTGTTTTAGTTTGGGAAACATAAAATAATGTCCAAAGATCAAATTTCAAGCTTCTACATAGATCAAAATATTATAAATTTTTTTAAAAATCTGAGTTGAAACTATTTATTTGCTCATTTCCAATTCAAAAATTTTATTATCTGTTTTCTTCACTTCCCTTAATTCCCCTCCCCCGCCATTCCAGAATGATGATAATGATGTATATTGCAAACCCTTTCCAAGCTGAATACCAAGGTTGTAATTCAATGAAGTGCTCTACTCTCATTCATAAATCACCTGAAGGCTGCTCTTGTGTCAGCAGAACTCTTCAACTGAATTACATGCTTCTACTCAATCAAGAATCATCTATATCACATTATAAGGTGACACAGCTCACTCTGTGATAAGGCTGTGAGATCTACGTAGCATTACTTTTCAGAAGCTTGTGTCTCAAGAACTGCAGCTTGCTCTTAGTTCAAATTTGACACAGTTGATTATCACTAGTAGCTCCATAAAAATGCCTGCTTTACTTGTGAAATAGATCACTCTTCAGGTGCACTCACATTTCAGGATTTGTTTCTCCTGGAACATCAAAGCTATTTTGGGACTAGCTTAGATTTTTTGGAAGCATCTAGCCCCTATCCTAAGTGACCAAAATTTTCCAAAATATTTAGTGAGTGTATTAATGAAGAATAAACCAGATAGACAATATGAGTTTCAACTAACATTATATATTTTAATGATACTTCTGTTGATCCTGTTAGTGGCCCCCTTACTAAAATATTGCTGTTTGACATCTCTCATTGAACTTGAACTCTATATATTTTCCAGTTCTCACTTATTGTGACCTTCCAATATCTTAAATTTGGAATATATGAGTCTGATATAAACGAATTGCAAAAATCAACAGATAAGCTGGTTTTACATAGATCTAAAAATTCTGAAAAAGTCCCACCCTATGTTGTGGGTAAGAGATTTACTTCATAATGCTTTTAAATTTGAGATTTTTATTCCTCTAGCCTTTCTCTGTCATATGTGATTAATGATACACTCACTTTAATGCTCAGATTAAAGAATAAAATATCCTAATTAAACTAAATGCAAGTCTTAAAATGAGAAAATCTGTCTACTCACTGCTTTAAAATATTTCACATTGAATAAGTTATTTAACCAGTCAAGTCTCTTCACTATTCATATTTTCCTAAATGTATCATTTCCTTCCTTGTACTCCAAACCTTGCCACTATACCTTGACATTGTAAGAAAATGGAGGTTCTTTTTCACTCCTGCACTGAAGGCTAACAAGCTATCAATTGTTGCAGTGTAAGAACTTGCAAAGGGCCAGCTCCCACAGACATTATCTCAAAATTGCAAGTGAGGAGGAGAGACAAGGAACAGTGTAGGGTAAAAACAAACAAACAAAACATATTCCTTTGTGTTTTAAGTAGCCTTTTAAACTCCTTATGCCTACAGTCAGATCTTCACAGAGGCATGCTTTAAAAAATCTAATCACTGATTATGTTGAACTTCTAGCACAGACAAAAACCATATGAATAATTCTGCCTTTTAGAACATAGTCTGAAGAGTGTTCAATAAGACAGACATAGGGCTAAATAATAAAACCAGAAAAAATATATAAATAGATGCTTAAAATGAGTATTCTCTGCCTTAAACACGGAAGATAAGAATCCTCTGGTGCGAAGGGTGTTACAGTTAAAGAGTCTCCTTAAATATGTATGTGTAGGAGACCTATAAAGACAAATTTGAAACTGAGGTATCTAACTCCTGAGTGTCTGATTTAGCAGCTTAAATATTGTTTTATCATATATTATAGAAATATAGCATATCTTGAGTTGGAAAGGAACCACAAGGATCATTGGGTCCAAGCTGTTATTCCTTGTGTGGCTACCTAAAATGAAACAATATGACTAAGACTGTCATCTAGCTACTAATGTCTGCATGTAAAATTGTAGGAAATAATTTCAAATAACTTAATGTTGACAGCTGTGAAACATAACTGGGTTTTCATGTGTGTCTTACACACACTTCCACAGACCCCCACACACTCCATTTCCCTTTCTGCTCTCTCTGATGGTGCAATCTGGTTTGTCCTAAGATAAGAAGACCAGGTGGGTTTTGCAGGAAGAACTGTCTGGATGCTCAGTAACTGTATTCCAGAGATGAGGAAACAGAGATATTTGCAATTGACTTTGGTGCTTGCATAAGTATATAAAATGCTGCTGCATATCTGGCCAACTGGGCAAACTGTCATTTCAGTATTGCAGACAGCTTCTGGGTGGATTCCCCACCCCTCAGCAGGGATGCCTTGCTCATGTTTGGCTGTCTGAGTAAAAAGCACTAAGATCCAGTCAAATATGTAGATAAAGTCCTAAAGTAGCTACGTAGGGACTTTGTTGCTTGGCAATCATGAGTTCTGCAAGGCCAAAGACTGCAAATATGTATGTTTTTAGCCAAACCCTTTAGACGTAGACTGTTGACCAAATCTGAGACTAGGTGTACCTACTCACACCTAGACTTCTCTGAGAAGTTTAGAAAGCAAAGAGATCTCACTGCAGCTTAGGACTATGACTTAGTTATAGTGCAATCCATTGTAATAGAGTTGTTATTTAGATAGTGCATTGACAATATTTAGGTATTTTATTAGCAATAAATCTAACCATAATCATGCATCCAGTCACTGTGTCCTACTTCTTTTGCTTGGCTGACAGCCTTCTCTCAACTACTCTGCCACAAGAGTAAAAAAAGAAGTGCAAAATTCCTACCTGAGCTTGGGAAATAAACTATACTCCTGAGTAACATATAGGTTGAGTTCCAGTCAAGGAAAGTGTTCTTAGTAATGAAAATCATGGAGGAGAACAAAAATTAAGTAAGTAATTTTGTTCTGTCAACACTGTATAAATCATTAATCAAAATCAGTTACCCCAAGACAAATGACTGATATGTGCAGACAATTGAACTGTATAGCAAACTACAAAAAAAGCCAAGTACCCTTCATACTTAAAGCTGTCTATTCTGTGAACTTAAAAGCATTAAAGAAATAATCAAAACACAGGTTAGTTATTACTTTATTCAGAGGGATTCTTTCTCACAAGTTGACTACTTTTGCCTTCAAAGAGTAGTTTTAGAAACAAGACAGAATCTTATTGTTCTAGCTGACTATTTGTGTAGATCTTCTTAAGATTCTCCTTCACAACAGTATTCACAAAGAATGCCTTAGCCACCTGATGGAATACTCTTAACTTAGTGAAGAACTTTAACAGCTACAGAATTTCAGAACTTGGTTTGCTCTTAGGGTTCTCTTTCCAATGGAAATGGAACAAATAACCAACATTTGTGGATAACACCAAAGATATTATGTAGACCTCAAGAGGCTGTTGTAAGTAATAATTTCCTATGGAAGGATGAAGAATAGGAAAAACTTATGGTTGCTCTGAAATTTATTCAAATTTTCACTATCTCAGTGCCACAGATATTAATAGCTATGAAGAAAGGCTTGGGAGAAAAAGTTCTAGTCCAGGTTTTGTTCTTTATTTGCCTAGATGGAAAAGGGAAGGTAAAGAGGATCATGCACTTCATCAAGTACTTGAAGATCTGCAAATACAAAAGATTACACAATATTTTTTGTCTTTTTAAGGAATATCAAAACTGCCCTGCTCCAGAAGAGAAGGTGAACCAGAAACCCCAGTGACAACCTGTGAGTACCCTCCAATACCTGAATAAGGTGACCAGAACTGGCCTCACAGAAGAGTCATACCAAATAACTGTCTCAGAACATATGCAGAAAAATCCATAAAAACTTGAGTGTCTCCCATTTTTTAATTATAGACTTTTGGTTAATTCGTTGTTTTCTGAGTAGACTTTTCTTAATAGTACACATAACATAGGAAAAGTACAATTTTTATTCAAGCTGTTCAATATTTTTTAAAAGTACTTTTTTTATAGTACTACAATTTCAGTACTATTAGGCAATTTGTGTAAAATTCTGAAAGTGCCACAATTTTGCTAGGAATCCAACATTTCACAGGTGTGTTAAGACAACAGAAATGGATTTTCACAACATGATGTGGTTGATTTCTCAAGGTTATTGTGAACTCTAGGAGGAAATGGACAAATTTGAGTAAAGAAAGTCTTATCTTGGAATGAACGATCTCTCCATTTGACTGCCTGAATGTTATGTTTTTGCTTCCTGCATGGATACTTTAATGAAGTTGCACTGCATGGGAACAGACTTGCTGTGGCTCTGCTGATCAAAATTCATTTCATTATACTAAGGCTATGTCTCTGCATGTCACTTGCAACTGGTATGTATTGATTATATTGACAATGGTAATAAAGATTGCATTATGTATCAGATGAAAATGTGTATGATTCATCATTCATGGTATCATTGTGATGTGTTCTATCATATTTCCCCATGGATGCAAACTTTAAACACATATTTTAACACACATACGCACAAAAGTTATTATTACTCTTGTGATAATTTTTCAGCAGGGGTCCTTTCTGCTGACAGGCAAATTCAGAACCATGCTGTATTGTTTGCGTGGCCAGGTTTTATAGCAGGGTCCTACAGGGGTGCTTTCTGGGAGAGGCTGCCAGAAGTTTCCTTCATGTCCAGCAGAATTATTGCCAGCCAGCTCCAGGACAGACGTGCTTCTGGCCAAGGTGGAACCCATCGCTGAAAGTGGTAATGCCTCTGTGATAACATTTAAGATGAAATAAAATGTTGTGCAGATGCAGTTGCAGCCTGAGAATAGCAGAGTGAGAATTTGTGAGAGGAGCAACTCTGAAGACACCAAAGGCAGTGCAAAAGGAGGGACAGGAGGTGCTCCAGGCTGAGCCAGAGTTGAGATTCCCCTGCAGCCCGTGGTGCAGACCATGGTGAGGCAGCTGTGCCCCACCGTGGAGGTCCACAGGGATGCAGAGATCCACACTGGAGCAGACGGATGCTGGAGAGGAGTGCGGTCATGGGCCCCTGGGAGGCCCATGCTGGAGCAGGCTCCTGGCAGGGACCTGTGGACCCATGGAGACAGGAGCCCACACTGGAGCAGGTTTCCTGGTAGGACTTGTGACCTCATGGGGGACCCATGCTGGAGCAGGCTGTGCCTGGAGGACACATGGAAGGACACATGCACCTCATGGAAGAGTGGCCCGTGTTGGAACAGTTGGTAGAGAGCTGTTGCCCATGGGATGGACTCACATTGGAAAAGTTTGTGTAGAACTGTCTTCCATGGGAAGGACCCCACACTGGAGCAGGGGAAAGACTCCTTTCCCTTGAGCAGTGGGAGAAACAATGTGTAACAAACTGACCATAACCCCCATTCCCTGTCTCCCTGTACCATTGAGGGGAAGGAGGTAGAGCTGGGAAGGAGGGAGGGGTTGGGGGAAGGTGTTCTCAGGGTCTTATTTTATTTCTCATTATCCTGCTCTGCTTTTGCTAGTAATACATTCAATTGATATCTCTAATTTATTCTGTTTTGCCTGTGACAATATTTGGTGAGTGATCTCTCCTTGTCCTTATCTCAATGAACCCTTTGCTACATTTCCTCTCCTCTGTCCAGCTGTGGAGAGGGATGATGTAGTTGCTTTGGTGGGGATCTGGCATCCAGCCAGGGTCAACCCACTTAGGAAGTCTAAGATCTTATGCTTTCAGAACAGTTTTTCCACTGTCTTTGACATCGACATCTAATGACTTAAAATGAACAGACAGACATAGTCAATGTAAATCAAAGAATCTGATGAAATCTGACACGACCATGTTTCATAAATGACTCTACAGCTTTCAAATGTTACTGATGGTAAAACAGAGAAGGCACATGTGGATGAAGCAAATTCAGTCAAGAAACAGTATGTAAGAACATTATTTGGTCACTCAGCTGAAGATGATTTTTCTGATTGCAAAGATCACATTAAGGTGAGATTTACAGGCTCACTGTCTGCAGAGTTGTATGGAGACCCTAATACTTCTACAATTACAGCTGTACTGAGACTAAAATATACAGATGGGCAAGAGATATATGGTCATTCAGAGATCTAGTAGGGGATTATGTCCTAAGGATTATTCCTTCCTAGAAAATTCTTCCCAATTACTTTCCCAGCCAACATCACCAAAAAATAGTGTTTCCACTACTCACACTGGGAAATGGTCCAAAATTACTCTTCAGTGATTTAGGATTTTAGTTTTTTGTCTAAGCCAAACTATCACATCATAATGTTTTACATTGCTATACCCAGAAGTTACTTGACATGTAATGAAACTACAGAGCTATTGAAGAATTTGCTAAGCTAAAAACTACTGCAGCAGGCTACAGCAGTCTACAGAGCCAAAGGATTTGGTTATATGAAAAGAGGATAAATTCTAAAAGAAAACACAGAATTTCTTTTTTTTTTATCATTTGGAACCATCTTTCATAAAATGAGAGAAAGTGAACAGAAGTAAATATTTTGGTAGTATTTTTTCCTCTATGCATATTTTTCTAATATAAGTACCATTTAGTCATTTTAACACTGCAAGTTAAACTGATTCTGGAATACTATTTTTGCTTACTGATGGCTTATATCTCACAGCAGATTTTTTGGGGAGGGTTTTTTGAGCATATACCCAATTTCAATGGAACTGAATTCTGTTTAAAATTTTTTTACCCATCATTGGTTATTTCTAGTTTACACAGGTTAGATACTGCATTAATAAAAAACTATGGAAATCTGCACATTAAAAAATAATACAAAATAATTACTCTGAGTGATTATATGGGGGAGGATTTTAATTATTAATATTCTTACTAAGCAATAACATACCTTGTCTGCTAGGGTTTGTCTGAACAAAAAGAAAACAAACTGAAACGAAACCAAACCAAACCAAACCAACAAAAAATTAGGATGAATTATTTAAAGCTATTTCAAAAGTAAAAGGTTAAAAATCAGTATAAATTTAACATTTGATAATATCACCCAAACAGGAGCATTTTCAACATCTTTTCTATAGAACTCACCACTTTTTTTTACATAGGCAAATTCCTTGTGAGCATTCAGAGAGACTAAAACATTACTTTGCAATAGTTTAAAGTTCTTATGGGAATGCCATGTAGAAAAGCCAGAAATGTGTGCCAGGGAACAAATATTCATGTCAAAAAGCTCAAAATAAAATCATGGCATAGTTCCTCAATGAACATTTTGTGCTCTTAAGTGGTTCCTCCAGATTGGCAGGCAAATACTGACAAGAATGTTATACTAATCTTATACACCCTCCAGTGCTATCAGGAACAGTACTGACCTCATGAGAAGTATTTAGAAAACAGGATGTCACAGGTTTTTAGCACAATGGATAAAATATGGGTAGCTACAAAGTCCTTAAACAATTTTTTATTCCCCATACACACATCCTAATAGCTCTAGCATTTTAAGTTTCCCAGATTTCTTTTCCTTCCTACACTTTGTAACATCCCCCCTTAGATATTAATTCAACACCACAACTCACTTAAAGTTGGCGTGTGCCACTTGGAAATTGGTGCAAAATACTACTAGAGACAAAAAAGGTACAGGAAGAAAATGCAATGGCACAAATAGTCTTTAGTGAGGCATTCTTCAGTACATTTGCAATTAAAAAGCTTTCTACATAGTTGTGATGGCTGATCATATCACAAAGAAAAGGACTGAACTGAAAACTAGTCAAGGTCTAGGGTGTTCTGATCAGTGGAACAAAGTTTAGTTGGGGGCCAGCAACCAGTTGTGTATCCCAGAGGCCAATCTTACCTGATTAATGATTTGCATGATGAGGTAGACTGTTCCCTCAGCAGGTTTGCAGATGGTACAAAACTAGGAAGAAAATCTGATATGCAAAATGTTTTTGCTGCTATTCAGAAGGATCTTGACAGGCTGGAGAACTGGGCCACCTGGAACCTCATGAAGTTTGACAAGGGGACGTGAAGACCTGCACCTGGGGAGGAATATCCCCATTCAGTGTTACATGCTGGTGGCTGCCCAGCTGGAAAGCCCCTTGGCAGAGAAAGCTGTGGGGGTCCTGGTGGACCCCATATTGGACATGAACCAGCATTGTGTCCTTGGGGCAAAGAAAGCTGATAGCATTCTTGGCTGCATCACACACATCATTGCCAGCAGGGCAAGGCAAGGTCCTTCCTCTTTATTGAGCACTGGTGAGGGCACTGGAGAACTGGAACTGGAGCACTGGGTCCTGTTTAGAGAAAAATTCAGGGGAAAAATATTCTGGAATGAGTGTTTCCTCTAAAAAAAAAGTCTCCAAGAATCCCTTTCCACCAAAAGGAAATGAATACTAGTAGATGAAAGTGAAAAAAACCCCAACCGTTTATTGAGCAACAACGTGCCCACATGGCATAGTAAAAGGTAAATAAATGCCAGATATTGAACCTTACACCCCACCTCCCCTCCCGCTAAATACACACACATCAGAACGGAACCCCAAAAAGCCAGGGAAAGAAAAAAAACTGCTGCATGGTGGGGGAGAAAAATGGCACCGATTCCTCTCTCAGGGGGNTGTGCTTTCTCTCACCAGCTCAGCTTTTTCTGAGGTCTGGGGCTGAAATGGAGCAGCCCCTCACTTTTCCTGCTGGTCCTGGCCAATTGTTGTCCCGCCGGTCATTCTCTCTGATCTCAGACCAAAACCAAACTGTCCAGTTCACTTCCAAAAGCCACTGAAGAATTGCTGACGCAGCCTCTCCAAGGCCAGGGAAGAGAAAGAAGCCTTCTTGCTTAAGCTAACAAAACGCCCCAAGCTAGCCAAGCAAAAAAAATCCAGGCTGAACAGCACCCGGACCCCTGGGCTGGGGGTGAGGCTTTGAAAAAGGCCATGGAAGAGCCCCAAGGCTTCCCCCTCCCCCTGGACCCACCTTAAAGGTACAGCAACCATTTCTGGGCATAAAACAGACGATCAGGGAATAGACTAATCATCATAAAATCACCCCAAGACAATTTCCCAGCACAAAAGAGATGCAAGGCTACTGGAAAGAGACCGGCAAAGGCCTCTAAGACATTTAGGCAACTGGAGTATCTCATATATGATGAAAGACTGAGGGACTCTCTAGCCTAGGGAAAAGATGGTTCAGAAGGAATCTCATCAATGCACACTACGATCTAAAGGGAGGGGGAAAGGGAGACAGATCCAGGCTGTTTTCAGGGGGGCTCAATGAGAGGAGAAGAGACAATGGGCACAAAAGCAAACACAGGAAGGTCCACATGAATATAAGGAGATGAATTTTTTAAGGTAAGAGGATGACAGAGCCCTGGCACAGGTTGCTCAGATAAGTCGTGGAGTCTCCACCATTGAGAACAGCCAAAAGCCATCTGAACACAGTCCTGGGCAATCAGCTCTAGGTAACCTTGCTTGAGCAGGAGCGTTGGACAAGATGACCTCCAGAGTTCCCTTACAGCCTCAATCAGCCCATGATTCTTGTCATTCTGATGTTTGCAGTTTTATTTCAAAGGAGATTTTTTTAAGGAAAAGGCTGTCCTGGTTTCAACAAAGACAAAATATCACTCATACAGAATTTCTAACGCTTCACAATAAGGTTTCAGTAAACATTTTTATTAAAATTAACAGTTTTAGTAATCGTCTCACTATTTGACAATAAAGCTAAACAGATCCTCCCATGCCTGTGTCCAAGTCACTTGGCAGCAGTTAAAATGCCTAGTCAGTGGAAAAATGCTTTGAAATTTTGAAACTAAATTGTTAATAGTTTACTCACTGCATAAGTAAAATCTCTGTAAAATCTCAGTGTATCTCTGCCTCAGATTTTTTTCTTTCTTTCTGCAAGAAAGAGAATGCAAACATACTTTTGGAAAAGAGAAGGGAAAATCTTGAAGATAATTTGAGCTCTGTAGAGGATGAAAACAGCAAATTACCTATTTAAATTCATTATGTTCCAGGCCGGCAGTTTTTCCATTCCTGTTTCAAATTTGACTTAAAGGGCTTTAGGTTTATGTTACCATTCTGTATCTTTTCTTTAGAACAAATCACCAAAATTTTTGATCCTTTTAAATAGATTTCTAAATTTAGCCCTTTATTATTTTATCCTTTGATTGGCAAACATTCAAATTCTATGCTTTATTACCCAGGCAGCTTCTAAACAAGAAAAGACTACAAGGACCAAACAGTCTCAGTCAGATTATTGATCTTAAGGTCAAAGTAAAAGAGTGTTTCGGTATTAGAGCTTGAATACATTACTTATTCAAAGGCTGACATCTTAGTCTCATGCAAAAGAGTAAAAATCAAATAGAAATGGCAGAGCATTGATTCATTCTCATGGTCTAGATGATGGTGATACAAAAAATTAGAGAAGAGTCTAATGTTTTCTTCTTTTCCTGTAGCTCCTGAGGATCTGATTACCAGGAAGTCAGGAATAACAGAGTGATAAAGACAGACGTTCTTGTCATTAAGTCCCTTGTTCCCCCTCTCCTCTTCTCTGTTTATCTTTTTGTCTGGCTGGTTTTGTTGTAGGTTTGGTTTGGTTAGATTCGGCTTTTCTGTTAGTTTAGAGTTTTTTCAGTTACAACCATTTGTCATGTCCTGTCTAAAACTACAGTGTAAGATTCTTGAAGAAAGAACACACTCATATGTCCCCAAAATTCATCATATCATGGAGCCCTGACACAGATTATGGTCTCAGGAATTTGTCAGAGCACAAGTAGGTACTAAACTTACAGCATAAAGGTATTTTTCACAACTAGATCAGCTCAAAAATATTCACCCCAGTACAGCCTCATTAATTGGTAGCTTGCTTTCTTCTCAAACAGCAGTTATGTGTCTGCAATAAATTTGAAAAGAAGATAAAATCTTGCATTTGGTGTTGATAGTAGGGCTGTAGAGCGCGGCACTATTCTGTGGAGTTAGAAAGCAGTGCTGCACTTCAGTCACTGAGAAGCTTCTAGTCCAGAAAAGTCAAATCAGTCAAATGGGAACTGCTGCAATGTTTAAGATATATTTGTATATAAAAGACGGCAGCAATGTAATTCTTTCCCTTTCAAGCAACTATATTGGTCTTTCCAGCTTCTTCTACCTGTTTATCTGTTTACATAAAGTTAATTAATACATTACTTCCTTCTTAGCCCTCTGCACTCAGAGGATGTGGTTTCCAGATACTTTTTCCCGTATCAGTCTACCTTATTTCAGATACAAAATGTCTCCTTGAGATATGTCTAAAACTTTAGTCAGACCTAGTTCTTCAGATTTCAAAAGCTACAGTCCTTCCCAGTCCTAGCAGTTTTGTTCTCTTACAACTGTATATCATCACACTTCTAGTTCTTTCAGTGTATGTCTACTTTAAAATGATGGGTAGGTGGCCAGCTGCTCTGTAAGAGATCACTAACCTGAGTGACAGGTTCTGTGCTAACTGCCTTTCCTATCACGTCATCATTCTCACATCTTTGGGTGGCTATGCCTATGCCTTGTGCATGGAAGGATTCCTGTTGATTACGCAGTTTTCACTCAGGTGTAATGCCATTACCCACACCATTACAGTGTTAGTAAGTTAAATAGAAGCCTCACTGCGAGGTGATATGTTTGAAACCTGTATTTGATTGAAAAAACCCTAGTGTAATATTAACAATTTTCTAAGTGTCACGAGAGAGGGATTCATATAGAAGTAGCTGAAATATTCACTTAATCTTTTGCTTATCTCTACAATCTTTCATTCTCTTCCTAAAACAGAAAAGCGAATATATAACTACAGCCTCTCCAAAACATATATAGAATGTTATTTCCAATTATGTAGCCAAGAGTATTTTACTTCACAGAAACCCATTTTGAGTTGAAATTGTAGTTTGATCCTTAGTGTTAGTCAAAAGACAAAGACAGAAAACTGTCAATGCATACCACAATATTGAAAAAACACATGAAGTTTGGCTATACATTTCAGAGCATTCCTACATTAATTTAATTTGCACAGAAGTTAGTTACTGAAGTTAGGAGAAGATAATGCGATAACAATCCTGACCACACCATGAAGAAACAGATGTTGTTCTGAACAAAAAAATTACTTAAATTATTGTTCTTGAGGCATTCTACCTCTGACACATGAGCTTTTTCAACTACTTGTCTCTCTAAAGAATGCAGAATTCCAGTAGGTACTATTCTCAATACGATTTCTCCAGTACTTTTTAAGGCATTCTCTAAGTATAGTGCTGACTGTTTAATTCAGCAAAAAGCTCACAGGCTCCTAAAGGAATTTCAGTGTAAAGACCTTAAAGAGACAGGGGTTTAATTAAAGAATCAGTGAGGGTTTATCTAACTAGACATTTTTATTAGTTCATTTATTTTGTTGTTGCTGTTTGTTGTTGTTATTTTGTTAGGTTGTTTTAAGCTTTAGTCTCAGATTTTCATTTTGCTTCTATATCTTGGTAAATTCTCAGAGTTATCTTTCATTAAAAAAATAATAGTAAGTATGTATTTTAGGAATGTTTACGTACTTTTAGTTCTCCATTTTTTTCAGCGGGTACCTAGTCTGAAAAGTACTATCATTCAAAAACCATGAAAAGCCTTTCACTAGTAAAAATGAGTAAATTACATTAAATAAAAAATACATTAAAACACAAAATAGTGCTTGAAATCAGTTACAGAAGTTAATCAAACCAGCTACACTTGTTTATTACCAGTTATACTGCAGGTATTCAAATGACATGATGTTGGCCCTGGAAACTCTAGATACGCAATTTCATACATAAGGAAAGATTAGTTGGTTTGTATTTTAGTGTAAGGTTTGCTTTAATTTTTGCATTTATTTTGTTTTCTTTTTAAGCACACTTGATTGAACAAGGTAAGTACCCTTTCTGATAGTTGTATTTTGTACAAATCCTTCCGTATGATCTTTTTCTGTAGATTTTACATGTTAAAAGAACTGATAAATCTAATTACTAGCTCAGGATTATCTCAAAAATTGTTGCTGAATTGAAGTTTCCTAAATTGCAGTTTCTTAACATAAGGACCCCATATGATAATACATTTTATATAAAATTTCCGAAGGTTGTAAAAAAAAAAAAATCAGGGATTTTCTAGATATTCTCTACTTTGGCTATCTCCAACCTCAGAATTCTATATAAACTATTCCCCTCTCTTACATGATTCAGATCCTCATCTAGATCACATTTGATCTACTTGAAAGCACAGCTGAGAAAGCAACAACAAATCCTTTAACCTTCAGTACGAGTTCTACCTGCAAGGATATAAATCTCTCCATTTCCTACCAGCATGCTCTAATCACCATTTTTACACCACTGTGACACATGCACATTCATCAGCATGCTCAATGAAACTGTTGTCTTTTCAATGAACGATATATAGACTTAACCAGTAAGACCAAGGTTCTGCCATTAAACATTCTGTGGAAGTGATGGGCATAGAGACCAGGGGATTATTCCCTAACTGAATGACTTCTTGGGGTTTTTTTTATTGGAGTCAATTAAACTTTTGAAGGGGATTTAAAGTCATTATGAGTAGAATACACAGGAGAGACTTGTATGTCATTTCTAGAATAAATAAATGTCATCACTTTTTCAAATCTTGATTTTTTTAAAATTCATCCTAAATATAATGGACTTTTTTTCTCAGTTCAAAATAATTCTCTGCAACTTGAAGCAATATTAGCAAAATAAATACTTAAAGAAAGTAGCAAAAGAACAAAGTCTTCCAGAGCAACATGGTTAAGGCACACTACTCTCCTAACATCACTAAAGAAAATTTAAAATCTATCCACCTTAGACTTCTGAGTCCAACCAGACATTGCTGGCTAGATCAGTGAATTCAAGCCTTTGGGCTACATTGAAAACTGAATTTGCAGATGATCCCAGAATGACACAGGCTGACATAATGAAATAATACCAACCATAATGGTTAGACTTTGGTTCTAATAGGCATCAAAACCTAATGGCTAAGGACAAGAATAGTCAATAAAAAAGATGTGTCGCATTACTGGACTACTCTACTTTTTACATGTAGTGTATTCTCTGTTCTATACAGCACAAGCAGTATTGGAGCTAAGCTGATTTTGAAATTTTTTTTGCTCTGAAAGGGGACGCTAGGCAAGCCTTTCAGGGAAGGAGGGCTTTTTTCAAGTCAAAGCAATTGTGCTTTACTAGAACAGAGAGTATGAGAGAATTATTCTAGAAAAAACATCGCCCTCTTTAAGACCAATATTTTCCCCTGCATAAAATTCTTTGAGGAAGCTTTGGGCCTTTAATATCTGTCAGAGGTCTTTGTCCTCCTGTGCTATAAATGACAGATTTTCTGGGGCCAGTAAGAGCAGTGAATATTTTTCTATTTCAGATTATTTATTAGAGATCCATCCTTCTCCTCCTTTTCTTTCTATCCTTCGAATTTCAAAATCAGCCAAATCAGTTTTATTTTCCATCTCACTCCATTAGCTTCTGATACACCATGCAGGACCAGATACAGTATTCTTAAAAATCTTTCCCTTGGCAACTAAAACTAGTGTCCAAGGTGACTATCAGTGAACAATATATGAAACACTCCCCAGCAGGACCTGTGCTGCGGAAAAGGCCTGGCTACTGACCACCATTCCAGAAACCATATCTCTGATGCCGTCTTTTCCCCTCTATTTCAGCATTCTCTGAGAGCCCACTATTTTTTTCCCAAGTATCTGAAACATGATATTTGACTCATACACATGTCCCATGTGAATCCATGTTAAAGAATGCACTCCTTAAAGATTAGATACTCTCCAATGATAAATATTTCCGTAGCTTACTATCTTTTTTAATATAGTTTTTCTCTCAGGCAATTAAGTTCATAACTCTATAAAGAGCCTGGAGGGGAGGAGTTTAAAAAAAACAAGAGAGAAAAAATGAGTGTTATCCTCAATTAAGACATACTCTAAATGGAATCCTTGCTGTGACTATTCTGCTTTTTGTGCCTAAATGGTTTACAAAACCCAAGTGAATTTAAACCTTATAATTAAGTATATCTAGACTAGCCAAAGGCAAAAAAACCCCCATAGAGTTAAACAATCCCTTACGTCTCAACTATTTTATAAGCATAAATGCTGGGTATTAACTGTGCATATATGTGTTAGAACCTATACAGCGAACTAATATTTAATCAGCCTATGCATCAAATATTAAAACTGAATCTGATACCACATAATAAGCTCTACCAATAATCCAAAAAGCCCAACAGATAGTAACTTTTCTGGCTGAAATGGGATACCCATTTAAAGTGTATTTGGATACAGATATGTGAATTAATATAAGATTTATATATTTTTTTGTTAAACACCATGAGTATATAAAGAATATGTGAAGGTTAGATCTTACAACTTTATATTCCAGATAAACCCATTATAATTTGCTGAGCCTCTGTAGCAGATAATAATGCTGATGATGACAGCAAAATGAATGGGAAGCAAAGCAGAATGAGTTTGGTTAGGGCACTTATTACTGCCTGGTGAAAGGTTAGCCCAATACTCAAAACCTTTATTTAAGTATACAGCAATATTCTTTTTGCTAGGGAGTAAATTCCAGGATAAATGGCCAGTGAATCAATAAATGTTCCAGTTTGTGGCCTGAGAGTTAATTTATCATGAACCATTTATCTCCTCACATACTCTCCCATAAAAAACAGCCTAATTAATTTTCATGTGGGCTCCTTAGGTTGCGGTGTTATCAGCACGTACTAACAAATCACAACAATGATGGAAAAGCGTATCTGTAACTGCACTTAAAGATAGCCGGAAAAGACTAATTATTTTATTATGTCTAAACTAACCTTCTGAAATAAACAGAATTAACAATGCATTGATAGTCCTCAGTAAACAGTATGTTTTGTGGAGTTAAATCAGAAAATACTTATAACAACCCTAAAGCAATGAGTATGAATATTGTATGAACATTCAGTAGTGCCTGCACTGCAATCCAGCTGGTCTTCATGGAAAGCTTTACTTAGGATACACCTTATTTAGAAGATTTAAGAAGTTGGTTTTTCGTTTATTTGATCTAAAACCTAGTAAAATATTTACAGAACCAGCAAGGAAGCATGTCTTGTCTATGTGCCTTTTAACAGGGTTCAAAAGTCAGATGTAAAAAGACTAACAAACAGTGCCTATAGGAAAAAAACTTTCAGAAATTGGAAAACAGACTTTTATATCTGTATCTACATCATTAGAGAACTGAGACAAAGGACTTTTATATTAGACTTCTGTGCTCAAATTGGTAATCACTAATGTGGTGGTTAGTAGGCATAATAATTAAAATATTGTATTTGTCAAAACAAAGGACTTTCTGTCAGCTTTCATTATCTGAAGTTTGTTTTAATACAAAATAATGCATTTCAGCCTGATGATGTGGTAAGGCTCAGAAAATTAGCAAAATTATTTGGAAAAGGTGTTTCCCTGCAGTTCTACTAATGCAGTGATAAATGTTCTTAGAAAACTTGGAAAAAACTGACAGCCAGTCCTAAAGGTAGATGGTTGAGAATGCCTGCCTCTTAAAAACGTGCTTTATATTGCTGACAACATGATGTTCTCAGAAGTGTGCTCATTCTGACCTCCATGCATCCCTCCAGACTATTGCATACTGTAGCTTTTTGGTACACCAAATTACTTCTCTTTTATTTTCTCTTTTTTTTTTTAACTTTTAAAAATCACATAAAGGTTCACTTTTTCCAGGTTTCAAAACCAAATTTTCTGACAAACCTTCTACAACAATATAGTGCAGTTTTTCATCTGAGGTCAAGACATATTTTATCTAATCTACCTATTTTAGGATTATGAAATTCACACTGCTAGGTTTATCAGTTAACACACTTTTGTGGCATCCAGCATTTAGTAACATTTTAGATAATGTCATTGTCTTAATCACTGCAAGGTGATTCAATTGCTACACATGTTGTACAACTTATGGACTTTACAATACTATGATTAGAAGACTATAGTAGTCTTCGTTTTATTTAATTTGCATTCTAGCATAAAGAAATGAGCTGTAGTACACAAAAAAGCCTTAGTGTAATACATTTTTCTCCTGAAAGGATAGCTCTTTTGTGAAAACCTTCAATTCATTATATTATGCCAAGAAGTAGGACAAAGTTTCCTAGGGGGAAAGTCTCTCCAAAGAAATGTTAGTTTCTAAGAAAAAGTAAGGGAAATTATTAAAACGCCTCAGAGGACCCCATATGTTTTACAATCTCCTTAGAAATCTGAAAGAAACACTCTTCACCATGCTCAGGAGGTGGATAGAGGGTGCCTGTGTAGCTGCCTTAGTTAAATAAACCCAGATTATACTAATGATGCAAGTTTGGAGTCCCTTGGAATAAGAAAGCATTCCCAACAAAAAACTTTGAAGTGCTAGGTGATTTTAGGTTTTCTTATGTAAGGTAAAAAAATAATTTCAAGTAATTTCACTACTACCTTTGCATTACTGTGCATTTCTGTCAAACACATTACATGGAAACAGTTTTTCTGGGTTTTTTGGACTGAGGAAAACATTTATACTGCTCACAGTTTCTCAGATTTAACAGGGTTTAAGGACTTTGAAATACTTGGTTACTATGCTAGGATGAAAAAAATCCACAACAAAGCAACAAACTTTAAAACATTATTTCAAATTAGAGGGGGAGTTACATCTTTAAAAAATCAGTTATTTTGTATGGGGATACATGTTTACAAAGTCTTACCCAGTTTCATTCTCTCAGTGGAACAGGCCTTGTTAGCAACTTGTGAGATAAGAAGAGAGTGTTTTTCTCTTTAAAAATGCAGTAAAGCATCTCTTAGCCTGAGACTTTGAGAGCACTGAGTGCATGTGCACTGTACAGAAGCAAGAAGCAGGTTTTTTCTTACACAGAGTGATGCACTTCAGTAGTGATGCCACTTTTGTCCTCTGAGCTATATCACCTCTGTGCCATTTGAGCTGTGCCAGGGAGACATACCCACCCCAATGGACTGCTGATAAAAAACTTGAGTAGTCATTTAAATAGCCAAATTTCATTTATCTGCCCAAAAGCTTTCAACTGAATATATTTGCTTCTACAATTATCTGCCACTTGTTACCATATACAACCAAGCAAAAATAAATCCACTTTTGAAGTGGCCATATGAAATCCTAGCAGCAACATGTATTTCTGGATTTCTGTAACACTTGCACCACAGATGGTGAAAAGATAATGGTAAACCACTACAATGCTCTACTGCTATTAAACAGTGTCCTTGGAAAACAAGATAATGAAGGTTATCTGTTTTACCTTCCTGGCTTCTGACTTTCTTTTATTCCTCATCATTTCTGACAGTTACTGACACAGAGAAATCTAGTATGCATTTCTTAGAGAGAGAAGCCTTGGCCAAAAGGTTTGAAAAACATCACACAAGCCTGCCGTTTTGTTATTTTGTTAATCAGATACGTTTTGCCTCTAACTTCGTTTACTGGTGACTAGAACACATCATCACTTACATCACAACACACTGACAGGCAACAAATTTCTATGTCTTTAGATTGTTATAATTAAAATAATGAGAAAATATACTACTTTTGAAATAGAGGAAGGCAGTAGAATATAAGATTATTAATGGATTTTCGGGGAGACACCTCTCAAGAGAGAAAAAGAATACCTGCCTATAAAATCAACAAGTCTCATTTAGCTGAGAATACCTGCTTTGCTTCATTTTTCCCCTTTATTTTAATATCACTTTGACTTTGCTTAGTAGGTAGCTGTAGATCACAAGGTGGGGAAATTTCAGAGAAGTTGTGAATGTCACCCTCAGGAGCCCACATCAAGTACACAAACAACAAAGAACCCAAGCAATCTTTAATCTAGCAAACAAAGGCGTAACAACTTGAACAAGCAGCATCTTGAGCAAAGAAAAGTGGAAAAAAGTGAAAATTTTAACAGTGGGAATAATTAGCTGTCAGAATAGCTCACCATAAAAGGTAGGAGCACCACTGCTCGAACTCTTTGAAAGAATGTTTCTCTGAAAGAGATCTTATTCAAACAAAAATTGTTAGATTCAATGCAGGTATTACTTGGGATTTTATGCAAATTGTTAGACTAAATGAACATACTCTTTAGCCTAATTGTTAATTGAAAATAAATGTCATTTTTATGTAGTGCTGGAGTATGATGGAAGCAAGGTGAGTTAAATTTATCTTATCCATGCCTACATGCTTCAAGAGGAGCTAGAGAGGTAAATGCAGTAGTTAGCTACTTCATGGNTTTCTCTCTTTCTCCCTTATTTACTTCCTTCCTTCCTGAATTTATGAAAACAGCTACTTTTGAAAACACCACTTTTGATTCCTTTTTTTCTTTTTCTATTCTTTTGATTTTACCACCAGTCTGGCAGAATGAAACCTACATTGATGCATATGCTTCACTGCCATTAATCCTTTCAGAGTTTTTCAATTGCCATTTCTCCATTCCAGAAACTTTCAAACTTCCTAGCCTCTGAAAAGTGATATTTGGAAAACTTGCAAGTGTTACAGATCTAAAGAGGAAGAAAGGAGGTTAAAAAATAAATAATTTCAGAAGAAAACTCAGGACATCATTATTACCTCTGTATACTAGCAAAATAAAAATAAACAAACAAAAAGAAGACNAGCTGACCTACCAGCTGGGAGTTCTAGTCAACAAGTCATGAAATTTCTATTCTGTTAAAAACAATCACTGTAAATGTCAACTTTTTTCCTTTAGTTTGATGTGGGGGTTTTCTTTCTTTCTTTNATTTCTCCATTCCAGAAACTTTCAAACTTCCTAGCCTCTGAAAAGTGATATTTGGAAAACTTGCAAGTGTTACAGATCTAAAGAGGAAGAAAGGAGGTTAAAAAATAAATAATTTCAGAAGAAAACTCAGGACATCATTATTACCTCTGTATACTAGCAAAATAAAAATAAACAAACAAAAAGAAGACAAATTTAATGGGTGAGATTCAAAAATTTTGAAGAATTCAAATCTACCAGTAAAGTATTTTGCAAAGAATACACTGTGTATGTTCTCAATGCCAGAGAATGGAAACACATTATAGTTTCTAATCTAATAATTTTTCTCACTCTCTAATATCTGTAAGGTTTTGATTGTACAAATTGGTGTACATAAACCAATAATTGATGAATTCCATAAATTCCTTCAAATAATAACTTGCTAATGTCTTCAGCAACAAAGAACAAGTGAGTTTGCTTCAGTCAATGGATTCAGTCATAACTTGTCCTTCAAAGAAAGAATCAGCTCAGGATTAAAAGAAGTTGTGACATGATGCACATCAGATGAGATAGAAGATGCTTTTACTTTTACTTTTATTGGCAGAGTAGTCTATTATTTGTTATGGGTGCCTTATTCAACATTGTTTTCCTCAGATTGTGTTGAGTGAGATGCATTTTGTCTACTGCACATCCAGCTTACAGTCAGTGGAGAGGCAATTAAAGCATTTTATCAATAAGTCTTTTGGAGAACAGCATACTGGGAATTTAAGATAGGCATCTCAGTCTGTACATAAAGATTTGACCAGTGTGTACACCCTTTTCCCTACGTGTGTGGAAGAACACAGTTGTCAAAATGACTGGACAATTGAACAGTTCTTTAATAAACCAAAGCACACTGAAATGATCTCAGAGCTGTCTAACAAAGTCATACTGAATAGGACACAGTCTCATATGTCAAGTTCTGAACTGATGGGTGTGAATAAGAGAACCTTTGCCACCATTTGATTTGTGCTCAAATGTTGATGTGTACCACAAGTCCCCTAATGGACATAAAGAAACTCAGAATCAACTATGCAATATTGAAAGAAAAATGAAGGAGGCAAAAAAAAAGAAATATAGATGTTATGAAATCAAAGACAGTTTAAGCTACTCTGTTAATTTTTTTTTTTTAAAGAAAAGCGGGGAGAAGAAAAGTAGAGATGAAGACAAGAGCCTCTAACCAAACTGAGCAGAAGACCAAACTCTGGGAAAAAAAATAGTGTCTATTCATTAGCTACTCTGAAGTATAGTAGAATTGAAAAGAAGATTGGAAACCTAATGAAATGGCATATGTATATCTATTATAAGATGTAAATACAAATATTTTGCAGCCAGGGACTGCTGTTTTAGAGAAATCATTACAGACTTTTGTACTGTGCAGTGCCACATACTGGGTATATTACAAAGTGCTGGATACTTCAGCCCCCATCTGTGAAGTGTTTCCCTGGTTATCCTGACTTCCTTCAAGGATTTTACATACAAATCATAAATTTAGCTTTCACAAAGTCTTGATATTAGGCAGTGGATAGGTGTCTTTGTTTGAAGCCATAGACAGAGAAAATGAAAGTTAAAAAAAAATTAAGAAGCCTTTAATATTCTGTATGTAACACTAGATGGAAACCCTGCAGGCTGCCTCAGAAAACCTCTAAAAAGTTCTACGCAGATGTGACAGGATGCAAAAGGATAATGAGAAGGGGCAGGGAAGGCAACACGTTAGGCTGCATCTCTTTTGTCTTGACAAAATTTTGGAGAACATTTTTTAATCTCATAGATATATTTCCAGTGTATTTTGTAAGGGAAATTTTAAACATAGTCCTGCAGTGGCGAAGGAAAAAAAAAATTTCACTTACTATAAGGTCTGCTCTAGTGTTTCGTCTGATAGGTAATTTATTAATTTGTATGTTTTAAGTCACTTTGACAAGTCTGATATCACTTAGCAAATATTTAAAGAATATTGGCCAGTAGAGAATATGAACATGGTCAATATAGTGGGTCAGAAGCATTAATTTTATTCCCTCAAAAGAATATAGTATTCTAGTAGGCAAAAGTATAAAAAAAAGTCACCTGGTTTCTATGGTATGGGACACTCGAAGGAAAATTTTCACTTAATGAACAAACAAATGTTATTTTTTTACATTAAGACACAGTAACACATAAGGAAAGATTGTGGAGCTTGAAGCCCACTTCACAGTGTTCTTATGTCTGAATGTGTTTGCTGACCTTTCACAGAATCACGGGTTAATCCTGAGACTTATCAATGTGAAGTTTAGGTATTTGGGGTTGCTGAACAAGAGAAAACTCAGGCCCAAAAAAGTAACCATAAATAACTGAATTTGCAAAGGCCGTTCTTTTCTTCTTCTTTTCCCCACCATGGTCCAAGTAGAGATTGCCAGGGTGTCTGTATTATGGCGAGTTACATTCTGCTTTCAGAACTGTAAATTTCCAGATATGACTTGTGTATCCATTTGTATGCACCGAATTAGAAAGGTGAATAAAATGCAACAGCTACAGGAGACAAAATTTGTTTGGCAACAAATGTACGCATGCTTCCTCACCCACATTTTTTCACCCTCAAACGATTATGTCAAGTTGAAGAAAGCTTACTAAAAGTGTATTGAGAACCAATTATGTATTGAGAACTTTTTGTTAGTAAAGAGAGAAGAGGTGCAACTAATTGAGCTAAGAATGAATTCAGGAACTGTCTGTTTCACAGTTTCTTTGACTTCAAAAAAGTTTTGAAAAAAGATTCTTAGTGTTGATACATATGGGACATTTCAATTATTCCTGCTCACACACACCTTGTTTCTCTAGTGGTGTAACTATACAAAGGTCAGACTTAACTCTTGCATTTTCTGAGACCTGTACATTATTTTCTTTCTCTTAACTTTTGAAAGAAATAAAACCAGTACAATATATCAGTGGTTCTGCAAGGCCAAAGAAAATGCTGCTCAGAGAACTAATAAACCAATTTTAATTTTTCCCCAGTATGTAACAAAATGTAACACCATAACATATGTTCTCCTTGAAAACTGGTTTTAAAAAGCAATTAATTTTAAAGAAATCTTGGATTTCATGTTCTATGAGTGTAAAGATAAACAATGAGAAGTATTTTAAGCATTAGACATTATAGCCATAAAACATGAAGAGTTTGAATGTTTTCCCAGTAAGATTTAATCATACCAAGAAGTGTTAGTTTATCATAGTACCATTTCTTTCTCTATTTGTATGCAAGTGCATTTATTTTTACCCACTGCTGGTTTTTGTATCCAGACCCTGAAATGGATGCCATCCTTTGGAGAATAGTTAAGTGCTAGGCCAAGGGACTCCTTCATTTTGTGTAGTATTTCATATTCTAGTCCTGCAGATTCCTACCTGGGTTTGCTGTGGTTTTCATCCAGAGCATTTATAACTCTCAGTGGGTTATGTACTTGACCTTTTCTCTGCAATTTCCTCCTAGTATCTTTTTACTTAAACCTCTAGCTTTCCATGGCACCCTTGCCATATGACCAGGGAATTGCAGGTAAAGATGAATAAAGCACATGCATGCAGACCCAGTATGCAAAAACATATGCCTTCACCAAATGCTTTGTTTGCCATTTTTTGTTGACATGTGCTACTATTGTGAGTGAAACCTTCCCTGATAGCTCCCATTTTCAGAAAATGAAACAGACAACATTCACAAACCTAAGTAGAGCAGCCATGGCGAAAACCAATGTTTCAGTAGATGATTACTGTACAAGACTTTTTTCAAAGTTGGAGAACACTAAAATAAATACCCATAAATGCTCCACTTATGTTGATTTTGAGATGTGTTAGCAAGAACAACTGCAAAACTAAAAGTTTGGCTTCTGTAGGTTCTGCACAAATATTTTATTCATGTAGTTTTTAGACATGTAGATTTGCAACACACTTTCCCCACCCCCCTCAACTTTTGCTTCGAGTTTCAAGTTAGAACAAACTCAGATGCTCAAGGCAAAATTGCTGAGCATCACCTGGTTTAATGTTGAAATCTTAGAAGTCTGCATATTTCACATCATGCAAAATCGTAACATGACCCACTTTGAATACAATTAATTAACCAAAAAGAAAACGGATTTTTCTGTCCCCTTGCAGTATGAAAATTATGCAGAAGCACATTCCTAATTAATCTGTAGAGCTCAAGAATGTTTTGGCCATTCTCTCTTCAGGATATCCTAGCCTAATATTTTTCAGCACACAATTAGGCTTCCTCACTTTCCGTAAGGGACTTTCTTTTTTGATCCAATAATTTGAGGTTACAGTAGCTGCACAGTGGAAGTGCTATGAGCCTCATTATTTCTTTGGCAAGCCTCATTGATTTTGATGCTACATGACCATTAATTGCTAGTAATATCTCCTAATCCAGGTGTAATTGATTAACAGTTAGAGCTATTTTTCTCTTTGGTTTAAGAAACTACCCATCCTCATCAGAAAGCTGTGATACCGTTAATTCTGCTCTTCTGCTTTAAGGGAAATTAATAATCAATTTTCCTTCTGCTGTCCTTAATTTATACTGTAATAAGGACAAAACAGTCTATTTAGAATGGCAGGGAAATTACAAGGTAAAACAGATTCTTAAGCACTAACTGGAATCAGCTCATTCAGTGGTACTGAGTTTAAAAAAGAAAGTAGGATCAGAGCACTTTAAATCAACTGTATAATCAATTATGCAGGATACTGCAAGTGCCCAGCACACCTTCATAACAAATGTATCAATCCTACCAGCACATCTATGAAAAAAAAGGCTTTGGGGTTAATTATGATCATTTTTGACCTTCAGAGGAACAATTCTAAATACAAATCTTCCCAATTGTACCAATGTATAGCACAAAACCACGTATTTAGTCTCAGTGCTTAATGATGCATCATTCCTTAGCAAAACTGATTTCAGTGTGAGCGTTTGGTCTGGAAACCGTACAATAAAAAGACCCTGAAACAGCTTTGCAAGCACAGAATGGTGTCATTTTATCACCGTGTCAGCCTCATGTCTGCAACACATCACGGAGACTAGTAGCAATCTGATGTTTACTATCTGAAGCACTTATGTACTAATGACTGAGGACTGATTAAAAAATGAGGTCCTAACCTACACTACATTCCACAATCTTTTTGAATAATGATTAATTTTTTTCCTCTTTGATACTTTACTGATGTCTTGTATCTATGCCAAGTCCTGCAGATTGTTCACAGAACTAGCACTTCTGTGCCTGTTTTGATAGGAATAGAGTTTACACAACAGTCTGTAACCAGCAAAACTCCATGCTAATTAGTAAATCACGTTGTTAATACCTCAAGGCTGACCATCGAGTGGCAAACTGCATACCATGCTGCCCCCTGCTGAAGCTAAGGAGCTCACTGTTCTTTATGTCTAACACTAAGTGAAAAAGATAGTACTGATATGTGAAAAAAAAAAAAAAACCCAAAAAAACAAAAACAAAAACAGACCACTCAACAGTGGTATGTAGGAATTTAAAATTGTATTTTTTTTTTCTTTGGCTTGTGAATTCTTACATGTCTTGCTAGCACTTAACAACTTAATTGCAAGGTTGGTTCATGGTAAAGTATAGCCTAGTGTCTGTAGTTGCATGATGCAGGGTAATGCAGAAATTCAGATTTTAGCATTGAAATAACGTTCTTATTGTATTTTATATTTTCTTCAGTGATGCTAGTAAAATACTCCTTTTGTTTTCACCACGGAAAACAGTTAGCTCTTACTACAGAAAAAAAAACCCCAGCATACTGTTTCTACTGTTAATCACATTAATGAATACTAAGTATAGGATTCTATACATAGTGTATAGGATAGTGAGTAATATACTGGAGATAGTTATTGCACTATTGATTTTCTGAAGGCACAGATAACAAGTAATACTGGATAGAGATAACGATCTAAAATCACTTACTGACTAAAAACTGATTTATTGCTCACATACTATGTACTCCCAAAGACTACGCTTGGAGGAAAGAGGTTATGGAGTAAGAAAACACTAGCAGATTTCATTTTTGTTTTTGTTTCTTTAATTTCTATTTTAATAATACCCTGAAATAAAAACATAAATAATTATGAATTAACTTTCCCACGCCTCCCACCTATGTGTTTAGTCAAAAGTTTAATGCAAGTTTGGTGCAAGTTTTTAGCATTCTGACTTGAAAGTAGGTTTTATATCCATTTTAGAAACAAGTGAAGGAGGAAGGTAATCGTTAAGTGGAATAGGCACTGGTTTATCCCCATTTCCAAACTGAGAAACTGCTGCCAAAACCATCCTGAGAATGGCTGGATTTAAACAATGATGCAATACCTCCTGAGACCAAGAAGAAGGAAGACAAGTAAATGAACAGAAACCACAAATCTGAACAATTGCTTGAAAATACATTTCATGGCAGTCTGGTGTCAGTGTAGGGAGAGAGGGACTTGTGGCCTGTGACTGTTATACAGTTTTCCTGACTGCTTGCTGTCTTGTCAACAGTTTCCCTGGCTTATTTACCCATTGCTGGTCTATGAGAATAGTCTTTAGAAACACACTGTGGTGCAGCAGCTACCCATTTTCACTCAGCTAACTCTCTTTTGTTCAGACTGATCCCAGCTCATTCCTAAAGGCTCACCACTTTGACTCACACCAAAGTGTGACTTAGCTGCCTTTGCCTTCCGGGTGGACTACACCAGCCCTTTGTGCCTCACTTAGGCTTGTGCCCATCTGCTTCCCTCCACTCTGCTTAGTGGAGGGGAACATATGGCCCTAAGTGCCTAACTCTGATTTCTTGCCACACCTTCAATTACACTGCCATATGTTCTAGTATCATACTGTAATTGCTGATAGTTAGTGCTAGAAATACAAAAGGGGCATTTCACAAGCCAATAGGTTTACTTCTGCTATATAATAAAGCTGAAACAGCTGTCACTGTACCATTCTCTGATAATCTCCTGACTTGCTCTGCACACAAGGCTTTCATAATTTTATGTATTTAAAATCATGCTATCAATCCTTGCTTATTATTTTTCTCTTCTCATCATTCTAAGGTCAGCAAAGAGAAAGCTTATTTTCACATTTTTCTGTTACTTCCTATTTTCCCTGTAACCCCTTATTCTCCATGGGAACCTCTTTGGGTCCCTGATACTAGGGAGAATATACATCAGAGGTGTCAGAGAACAATGCAACTATTTAATTTTACAAGGATGTTATATTCTAGGGAATGCTTTGCTTTTTTAACTACATTACATTGCTGCCCGACTAAGAAGAGCTAAACCCCACTGTTTTTGCTGTAATAAGTAGGACAGTACTCCCTGTGATATTTTTGCATTGCAAGCATATGGTTGCAGTTTAGAAAATCTACTGGAAGAACATTTGTGCAATGTGCAAGCACTCTGGATTTCTATTATTCATGGTGACAGTATAAAAGCTTCCACCTCCTTTAAATCATGTTTAATGCTGTCTAGCATTTTTTGTGTTTCTGGTTTTTTCTTGTTTCTTTTTTTTTTTAATAAATTTTATTGATTACAAAACAACTTACTTAAACAATTAAAATGGAGATGTCTTAAAAATTAAACTATAACCTTAGGGAAAATCCTCTGTATGGATACCAGAGCACAGGTTCAGTAGCTGGACTGCAGTGAGCACACAAGACAGGTGACTGTCCAAAAAGGAGTTACTCAGGGCACAAGCTAAGCAACACAAAACCAGCAACACATTAATTTATTTTAAGGTGGTGGTTCACACAAAATGAGGTTTTGCACAGAAAGAAAATCACCAGTTTCAGTAATAATATAGCTTACATCCAATATGGAATCTAGTATGAAAGGAAAGGATAATCTACTAATAGGCCTTGCTTTCTAGAGTCTTATTTATCTATGTATATTTATTTGTCTTATTATTTAAGTGTATACCTATACTTAGATACTTCATGAAAGATTTTATGAGTCTAAAATTGTCATATTAGGTAGTAGCCAACAATCCTTCATATTTTTAATCTTACAATGTCAGTCCTATTGTCAAGATGGCATTATTATAAAGCCATCTCTTTCACTAGCCTAACGTGTAATTCACAACTACTGAAATTCTAAATGTTTTGCTTGCTTTGTATTGTTGTTCTGTCTGTTTTGTTTTATTTTGTATTTTGGTTTTGTTTTGTTTTGCAACTGCTTTTCAAGGCTACTTGTTGGTTCTGTGCAGAACTCTTCATTTGATATAGCATGCTGTCACCTAAATCAGAAAATCGACTGCTTACTCATTTGACTCTACAATTTGCTGACCTCTGCTAGTCTTTCTTCACGAGTTTAAGTAAATTGCCCTTTCTGTTGGAAAGATGAAGGCTACTTACTCTTCAGCCCCTTATCTCTGGCATGGGCCACAAGCACTATGCCAGATCCGGGACACTCCATTATAATGGCCTGACATGACAGCTTAGAATGTCTTCCAGATTGTCTTGCCTACATATTGACTTGTTTATTGTTTCTTTTAATGTGTCTGTCAAATGATTGTTTTGTTCATACTAACCAATATACAATATCTCCTCAAGATTATTTTTTAAGATGAAATATGTTTTGGTTAATTCAATTCAGAGCAACATCCTTTGTCTCCTTTTTCATTTTCAGAGAAACCTTTTTATGGGACTGTGTTTGCTCCTATTTTTTTTCCAGATGGCCAGTGCAAAAGGATGCTGATCTTTTTTGTATTTTCCACACCGTAAAAACATCTGCAAATACATAATGGACTGTCAGCTTTCTGCTCATTCAGCTCCAAAGCATTGCAGTGGTATGATAAAACATCTAAATATATTCAGTATTAGAAAAAAATCATTTATTATTGAAGCAACATTTAATAATATCTAGGGCAAATCTGACATAATTATGATTATTTGGAGTTGTGTCTTTTTGTTCTAGATTCCCCTTCAAATGAAGTGCTGTAAAAAAGGCTAGCTAAGATAAAATTATATTAAGGTAAATATGTTTTATAGAAATACACATAAATAATAGTTGTGACCTCCAGGTAGGATGATAAAATTATTTACCATAACTTTCAGTAATTACACAAATCATCTTCAGCTTCTACAAAATCAGTAGTTAGATGTGTTGTTTAGACTCAATGTGTCTCATTATGCCATTTTAAATGAATTGGTTGGTTAACATTTTGTTTCATAAAATTATCTTACTGTAACCATTTCCCCTAATTTGCGGTGGCTTCTGGGTAAATTTAAAATTGAGATTCCATAAGGAGAAGTATGTGTGGTGTCTGAAACTCATGGCTCTTGCTTTAGTTCATAAATTTCAGCGCAAGACTTGTACAAGTAAAAGATCTGGGTCTTTTAACCTGACATTTTAAAGTCAGTGCTTCTCAGCTGCACAATTACTTTCCATCAGGCTTTTAAAATATGGTGTCTTTTACAGTGCTGAAAATTAAACTAAATGTTATTTAATTCCTTGAACTTTAATTAACTTCTATTTGTTCCTGTGCGGTTAGATTTGGTCGGGGATTGTGGAGGGAGCACTGCCTATGCTCTGAGGTGTCTGTGCCCCATCATTTAAAACAATGAAATGAAGTACTACCCTTTATCTACTAAATTCCTCAATACAGCAAGAAAATGCTAGAAGAGGAAGAGGAAACACATTAAAGAAAATTCCAACAATAGTGTTGAAAAATACTGGAGACAGTCGTATCCTCTGCTATACAGAATTGTGCTTCATACAGGAGGTTTGCCTTCTTTTGCCAAGAATTTGCAAGAGTGACAGCAGATCTGTGACCACATTAGTCATTCTGTCAAGGATGGAAAAACCTAGAAAGAACAAAATAATAATTGCCAAAGAAAACAGACACAGGCCTCATCAGATATAAATTGGCAATGCTGTTTACTCCACATGCTGTACTCAACATGTTCCAGCTGTGCACATGTCATTCAAGTGTCTGACTCCGTCTATGCAGACGATTCTAAGGCTCCTACCTAATCAGCCTGTGGAAGCACAGGTCTCCATTTGTTCCATTTGCCTGCCTACATGACAGATGTATTTGAAGCAATGCTAAAAACTGCCGCGAATGGGGAATAATCACTCATGTTTATATCCTGCTGTTTAGTGGTGACATGTATGGAGGCTCATCTACGAGAAGCTCATAGAGTCATCAGATGACAGAGAATGCCGAATAAGGAGCAGAGCTCCAAAGAGATGTTGTAGGTCAAACACCGTTTTTAAATGAACCTGATTGCTTTCTGTGGCCTTCCTACTCTGTTTTGACTGTGAGTCACACATGGATTGCAGTGTTCTATTTTATTTACATTCATCCTTTACTGATAATTATGTAATATGATAAAGGCCTAACATAAAACACTTCCTGAAAAAACATTGCGTTTCAATTTAGTGCAATCTATAAATCATCACTGAAGCAGCTTTACAATTTGACAACATTAATATTACCATACATGCAAATAGTACAAACAAAGTTCACCTGAAAATGTCTTCATGCCCTTCATCTCTTTTGTTTCTTATTCCTCATGGTAGACTCCAAATCTGTGTGAGTTATCTGTGGACTTCTTTTCAGAAAAATACAGTGTTCTGCTTGATATGATTCTGCCTAGAGAAAACAAAAGCTACACCAGCAGTCCAGTATTTCCTGAATACTCAATTTATTATGGATATACACATGCACGTTTCAAGGGGAAATTTGCTACTGAGATTAAAATAATCGTATATTTTGGACCAGCATTAAATATTTAATAGACATTTGCCTTTATAAAAACAACATGTTCCATAATCACATAGACTTGTTATCAGAACTTGGTATTTAAAGTACATAGATTTTTAGCTGTAATGGAAAATATATGTACTTTACAGTATAAGGCCTTTTACAAACTTAGATTCGTAATAGTAAAGAACTGGAAATTACTATTCATGGTCACTCAAAGTCTTACATAAGTGTCTGAAATTGATTAATTGAAGCAGAAAAAATAAGATATGAGATGGAAAGCAAGGGACATAAAAAGATCTTGCTTTCACACTGAGCTCCTTATAAGCTTTCAGCTTGATGTGACCTGTGAGCTGGGGGGCCATTTGCTCATACAGATGACACCAATCATTCAAACAGTCCATTTTGACAGGCTTTTGCTAAGTTGCAGTGGAATTTTGCACGTGATTAGTCCCTCAAAAATATATCAGGATGTTGACATTCAGTAGTAAGAAATGGAAAGAGGAAAAAAACCCAACCCCGCCAGGTTACAGCACACTTTTCTTTGTTCTCCTACTCACAGCACCGCATGTGGACAATTGACAAAACAAACAAGGTGCCCTTTTAGTTATGGCTTTTGAGTACTCCTCCTGCCAGGGCTTGGTAAAAGCCTTTCACTTAGTTTCAGCACAGGTTCAAAGAGACTAATTGTCAGAGAACTTCATCATGCCAGCAAACGAGAACATTTTGTCACCCTTGTGCTCCAAGATGACAGTGTTGGCTTTGGCAGCAAGTAACACCCTCGGCATCAGTGTGAGCATGGAAGTGTCTCACCCCAAGGGAAGCCTTAGGAGCCCTCTGCCATGAAGGGTCATTTGCTGTGTCCTTGGCCTCCCTTGAGGAAAGAAGCTGCAAGTTTGTAACTGCACATTTCATTTTCAAGTGAGCATAAAACTGCTTTTCATGTGAGCTTCTACCTTTGTGAACACCCTGTGATGGAGAAGCATATATCCTGCTGGCTCAGTGTGATGTGCTCTTGAAGTGACTCATCTGACTGAAAAGGGCATCCTTAGGCCTCAGTTCAGGTTCTTAACTAGCCTTGTGGTTTTTTTTCCTTCTCTAAACGCAGTTTTTAACATGTTTGCATGTTGGTTGTTTTCTTTATAGAGGAAGATTGCCTAACAAAATGTTCCACTTTATTTTACATCTTTTGCAGGGAATTAACTGAATAGAACTGAGGTGAAGCTAAATAAAAAATAACATATATTAAAAAATTTTTAAAAATTGAAATACAAGCTTCTGTGTTAGTGAATAATCTATGCATATAGTAATAAGTACAGTAAGTTTGTTACAGCAATAATACACAACTTACCTGTGAAAAACAAAACCTGCAAAATGCAAGAGCTTCCAAAGAATATTTAAAACAAATTTTTGTAACAGCAAGTGATCTAAGAAATTATTTTGCCTAAATTGACTAGAGATTTATGGCAAAAGCAATGATTTCCTCCTCCTCTTCCACTTCTATAATACAAGAGTGGAAATATTTATTTGATTGGTCAGTATAAAAGGTACTAAAAGAATATTCATATCTTAGAATTATGAACTGTCAAAAATGTCCTGAAGTCCAGATTTTTTTTTTTCCCCTTCTAACTTACTTATCATTTTGCAGAAATCATTGAAAAAGCATACTGGCAACCAATTAAAAAATTTTAAAACATGGGAAGAGAAAATAGAAAAGAGATAGAGGTCACTGAAATTTTTTTAGTTATATTACCCTGAACAGTATTTCTCAACTGCATTGTTGCTCTGTAAAGAAGCAGGAACAGAAGGACAAAGATGTAAACCCTCATACTGATCTGACTAAAGACTTAAAAAGACATGAAAAAGTTTTTCAAAGCAATAACAAAATAGTCTTAGAAGGATTTATAGCAAAATGGAAATCTCTTTTTGGAATAATACATTTATTTACAACTATAAATACTAGGTCAGTAGTGAATAACCCAATGGCTCTTTGCTGATCAGAATAGAATCAGTATGAGTCAAGTTCATTGGCAGCATCTAATAGGCACATTTATTCTCCTAGAAATCTTTAGAGCCATTGCTCACAGCACAACTGGAACAGAGAGGAACTGACCATTTTGGAACAAGGTAATGATTCTTCAACTTGCAAACATGGTGCAGTGTCTATGTTTCCTGCACCAGAGCATGGATAAGAGCTAAGACAAGATTCATTGTAAGAATTTGCAGTTCTTCTATATGACTTTCTCAGTCAGATGCACATGCAGCCTTATTCCAATTTTTGTTATTCTTTTTTTATGAAACAAAAGAAAATAAAATTTTAAAAATAAATACTGCTGTGAGGTTCTCCAAAATACATTTCTTGCAAGTTTAGAAAATTATTAGGCTTTGGATAGTTTATTACTTACCTCATAATAATTTGATTATGGGAATAATGGAAATAAATCACTTAAATATATTAAGTATATTAAAAATATATTTAAATCACCAAAACATATTAAAAATATATTATTCACTGTTATTTCTTGTAGGAAAGTAATTGTACAGTTAATAATACTTTCGACACTCTTGTTAGTAGACAGAAATTAGGATATCATTATAAAACAGCATGTTCCACTAAAACTCTGCCTTCATAGTAAAAGAACCAGTAAGTAGCAATAACCATCAATAAAAAGAGCATGAGTAAATTTAAAATAAATCCATAATTTGAAGAAGTATGCAGTGAGGAAATTAGCACAACTAAAAGGAGTCAGTTTTGCAGAGAATTAGAACATGTATGTTAATCACAGACAGGCAAAACATTTTGTCAATGTAAACTTACAGAGTTTCTGCAAAAGACATGAGACCCCACAAAAGACAGCACAAGGAACCTATAACACTAGAAAAAGCCATTGACATATTAACGTGAAATATCAGCTGTGAAAACTGAAAATAAAATAAAGAATATTTTGTCTCTGGTATAAGCCACAGTTTCAAAAACTGGGAAAGCAAATAGCATGTGAACATGGTTACAGATTTTTGAAGAGCGGATTGCAATGAAAAGAAAAGTGTATGATAAGAACTAGCCAAACATTACATTCACTTTGGCTGTTTTCTGCTGCTCATTTGCATATAACCAATGTAATCCCAGGGTAACTACTCCTTTCATCCATGTGTATGTCGGTCTCTCATCAGTGGAGTGGCACAAAATCAATAGAACATATCAACGAGCATGAGCTGATCTTTTGAGGAAGATCTTTCTGAAACAAAAAGGAAAACCGAACCCAACAACCTTCTGTACTACAGCCAAAAAAGATGGAAAGAGTGATGAGGGTAGCAGAATGTTTAACACTGAGATGAAAATGTCTCAACCCAAGTGGCTGCAGAAAAAACTGAAACTCCACCAAAATTAAAATGTTCTGAAGGTCTCATAAGTTCACCAGAGGAAAATGAGAGGACAAACCTCTTCAGCTGGGGTAAATCAGGACAACAATATGGCCTCTGTGGCCATATTGTAAATGTTTTGCATTTACAGACCTAAGCCATAGAAAAGAAGTGCCATGATATATCACCGCACACAAAAGACACTGTGACAAAGTGGGGTTTATTTATTGGTGGCTAAAATATTCTGTCCTGCCCATATCAGTTTCACCATACAAATGTAACACACTACTCCGTGTCTTCACAGTCACACCAGCTTCACAGCTAATATTGCAACGTAAACGCACTCTCTGGTTTCAAAGTATTTGGAAAACTTCAGTCTTCTCTTCTCTACTGACTTCCTTTAGTCTTTTCCTACTCTTATGAGTACTTTTTTTTTTTTCAGTTTTGAGTAAGGAAAAAAAGGAAACTAAGGAAACCCTTCTATTTCCAGTGAAAATATGAGATTACCAGATCATGAGGTCAAACTGTTCAGTATCTTTCTTTAAGTTAAATGCATACATACATAAAGACAATCAGATATTATTTTTTTTTTCCTAGGGGTTCTTGAAGGAAACTTCTTTGAGTAGTTTCAGCACTACTAGAACCAAAGTCACTACATATTTTGGAGAAGGTAGAAAGCTAGTTCAATTTTGTATAGCTATGTATTTGCAAAAAGGACAGAACCAACATTTTCAAAAATGTTTGAGTAGTGCTGGACAGGAGAGGACTGCATATTGCCATGTGAAAAGAAATTTTTACACCCTTTGTAACACCATAAATGTCATTTGTTTACTCAATCTCATTAGGCTGTGTTTGCTTTGTCCCAGCTACAATCATGACTTTTTATCTCTCTTCATTGATAACGGTATTCAAGTTGGTGGATTGTTAGATTTGTGTACCTATTTCATAGTAGAAGCCAGTAAAATGAAACTTCTATCCATCTTTACCTCTCCTGTTGCAACAAATTATTGGCACTGTGTAGATTCCTCCTCAATCTTTATGTGCCCTGCTGCAAAAACTTGGTCTCATAAGCAGAGGCTGCCTCCCCTACGTGCCTGTCACTCAGTGGGCTGATATCCTTTTTGGGAAAGGTGCATTTTCCCCAATAGGGTATGCTTGGGTATTTGAGCATGTACTGAGGAAAGATTTCTTTATGTTTCTTCGAATGGCTTGTATCAGGCTTCCCAACCCCCTGCGGTCTGCAAGGCAGAAGGAATTGCATCATTGCAAACAGCACAGCCAGCAGCTCTTTTTCAGGGTGAAAATATCCCTCTCTATGTGCTGCCTTGATTCGTAATATAAATATGGGTTGCTGTCTTTCACCTGTACTGGCCATTCTCCTGAGGCACTGCTGCAGCTTGAGCTGCTCCAAAGGTTGAGAGACTTTCGATATAGTGCTGTACTTGCGATTCCTCTCACTCTTTCAAATGCTTGATCTTAGATCTCTGACTGTTACAATGCCACAATAGCTCAAAAAGACTGCTAGCTAGCCTATAAATCATCTGGATTCTATCTTATTCTTTGATTTGGCATTTCTCAGGGTGAGCTGGAATACCTGAAAAGTCAAAACCTCCACTGGAAAATGCTTTTTTTTTTCCAAGTCTGCTTCAGGTCACAATTTTTCCTTCCCATTATATGTTAATATCTGGGCTTTATTGAGACTTTTCTGTGGGTTTTTTTCTGGGTTTTTTTTTATTCAAAGTTTTTTTCGTTATAGTCTTCTCTTAGTACTCATGTAAATCAGCCATGAAAAAGTGTCTCACATGCACTTTTAATTTTTAAACCATATTTCTTAAAAAAATAAGACTTATTTAGTCATTATACCAGACTGTTATTTCTTCACCATAATAATTTTGAATCTTGGCCAATTTCAACTGTATAAAGATGGAGACTTACTATCTAAAAAATAGCAATACTCTATACCAATGAAAAACCACCGTTTTAGTGGTTGCTAAAACGTCAGGGCATACATACTAATATCCTCAAGAATGTAAAAGGCCACAATATGAATTCAAGACACTGTTTGGCCTGCCAGCTGGACATTTAGCTCACTTACTAATCATCCAAACAGCACATATGTAGCTCCAAATCAACTGCAATACATGCTGTCTCTTGCCCATCTAGTACCTAAAAAAAAATGGGTGGAAGGAAAAGAAATAGAGAACGAAGAAAATTGAAAATGAAGAGATGGTGAGGACATGGTGGCATAAGATAGTGATTTCTTATGGTTGTAGAATGTATATGAACCTGTTGCTGTAGAGCTTGCAGGATGTTTGATTGACCAATCTGTACTTTTTGTTGGTGGCCTCTTTGTGGGCTATTTTTCCCCATTTTTATCCACTGAAAACTCTAATGATCCCATTCATTTTTCTTTATTTCCAGTTTTCACATGTGGGTTGTTATGGGTTATTTCAAGTGGAAATACAGCATGCCTTGCCTGAGGTCCTTCCTAATTCCTGCAGCTTTTGTTTCTAGGAGCTGTCTTCTTTCCACACCACCACAGGTATGTCCCTTGCTGGAGTGATGGTTGTTACCAAGCTTAATATATTATAATCCCCTCAACACGAAGAGCTTGATGTTCCTGATTTAAGTGGCCAGCTTAGCAAGGATACATCAGGAAGGAGTAGGCAGAGCTGTTTCCCAGGGGCAGCAGACCTGAGCAGGACCGCAGTGTTGTGGCAGGGTAGGGCAAGTATGGCTCCTGGTGTGTCAAACCATCAAGGTCCTTCACAGCGGCCAGGCCCAGCCAACAGTCCTATGAATCTGGGAAAGTGAGAGGTCCAGCTAAGTATTCCATCCATACAGGTGAGGTTAGGGCTGGAAAGGCCAGGCATGTCGACAGCACAGCCCAGGCCATGCATGTGCTCAAATACAGCTCCTGAGGCCGAGCATGGAGAACCTAAGCCAAGGTCCCAGCACAGCCGGTACATCGCGCTCTGCACCACTGGAGAGATGTCCTGGCAGAGAGGAAGCTCAACATCTTGGTGGTGTCTATGGACTGAGACCTCACAGCTGGAAATGATATTTAAACTAATGCAAAATTGGGTTATTGATGTCTTTTCCCCATGTTGGTTTGTTTGGTTGGTTTTTGGGGTTTTTTTTCATGATATCAATTTGAGTTTCATTAGAGTCATGGAATACTGGGTGAGAACATTGAAACTAGGGCAGTGCATAGGCACTTAGTAAAACTGGTCACTCATTCTCCATTTCCAACGGGGTAAGGAGGAGAACCAAAAAAGGAAAAACCCATGGGCCGGGATAAGAACAGATTAATAATTGGAAATCATGATGATGGTGATGGTGGTGATGATTATGATGATGATGATAATAAATGGCAGTAACAATACAGATATGTCATTATTAAAAGTTTTTCATATAATGTTAATTCTATATGATTATGATAATAATTAAACCAATGTTGAAATCCCAGAGGTGATGAAGACTTTCACTATGTGTAGAAACCTTTGCAACATGCCCTTCTGTTACCTTACTGGAAGATGACAGTTGTCATAAGGCTAACAGGTACAGCAAATTAAAAGTATCATTTCTCATTTTGGCCAACATTTTCAAGGACAGTAATTTCCATTGTAAATGGTGACATCTGACATACCTCATTTCCTGCAAATGTAGGATGTTAGTGTAAGATGGTGAAAAATGAGTCCTGTAAGGCTGATAATAGCCCTGTAGTTTATTGATAACCTTGAATGGAAGATAGCTGGGTATCTGAAGATAGATTTCTTTTTACCCTTTTCTCTTTTGGTTTTTCCATGTTAAAGTTCTGAGATCATAGAAAATTTCCAAACACAAATGTTACCAAGGAATCTTCAGCAGCTCTTTTTTGGAATTAAAATATCACTTGTGATATCACAGATGATCACACTTTTTGGTTTTGTTTTTAATTAAATTTTTGTGTTTTATTTTGTATCTTTTTTTAATGAAACATCACTTTAGACAACATTGATTACAGCTGAATATGTTTCACAAAATTTGTTGCCCCATTAGGGAAAAAAGCCCCAAACACTATTAATTTAAACCTGAGCTAACATTTGCATCTGTTAGATTTGATTTAACTTTAGATTGAGGATCATCAGTCATTATACCATTTTCATGTGTACGCAATCTTTCACCTGGCTGGTATTAAAGAAAGTTTCACAAAGACCTCACTCATTTGCTCAGTGTTTGTCTGTTTCCTTGCACAGAGATAGAAAATCATGAAGAGGAAAATTACAGCAACAATATCAAGCATTGCAATATCATTCTTAGGGTGAACAGGGGGTTAATAGCAGTCTTACACTCAAACATTTCCATCATTCCATGTAAAAACATTTTTGTACTTAGATACTTTGAATAATTGCCTTTAAATATAAATGTATTAGTGAACAATCACACAGAAATAAAAGAGACTCACTTTAATAGTCTTCCTAATATACTGTGATAGACAATTTGAAGTAGCCTGAGATTGTCACAGTGTTTAAATTCTCTGGTATTCTTTTTCACTGTGAAATGCCTGTGGATCAAAGAAAACTCAATGCCCCAGAAAAAAAGATCATGAAAATATGCACTGTTCTTTTTCTTTTTTTCTTTTCAGCAGATTTAGAAACTATGAAAAGACCTTATTATTGAAGGAAACTCAAAGTCAGCATAACTTCTTGAACAGGCAATTTAATACTACGCAAAATTATATACGAACAAAAAAAGGTAGAAGAATTTGCAGTAAATAAATACCTGCTGTTCAAATGCTTGGGAGGGGTTTTTTCCTCTTTACTTTTTGTGGAAAAATTCAGAACAGTATGATGGTGCTCAGAAAGACAGAGTGTAGGAGAAAATAAGACCAAATGCATCCTGGAAAATCCTTCAGCAATTAACAAAAGCAATTGTTAACTCATTTGTGTGTGCATGTCAGTTTATGTATGACAGTGTTTGTGTGCATTGGGTAAAGTGAAAAACATGAAAGAAATTACCTTGATCAGGATTCAGTCTGGACCCTTCTACATTCTAATTCAGCTGTTTCATCAGCTGATGCATTAAACATGCTGCTTTTTTGTGAAAAAATCATTGTCAGGCTATCCTACTCTCTGAGAATACAATCCTAACAGCCTCTTCAATGGCCTACTCAAATTTTACTTAGCTAAATAACAGAAACATTTACAACATTAATGTATTCACTGTTCAATCTTCCTGGCTTTAATTAGCCATCTTGAAGACTGGGCATTACTCTTTGATTAAAAAGCATTTCCTGAAATGAGGGGGAAATCCTCTGGGAAACCCCATTTCCACACTCATAATTTCTTCTTATGTTAATCAGGTCTTTGCAGTATGTGTTGACTACACTAAAGATAAAAGACACCAAAACAGACCAGACAGAAGGCAACATTTAAAAAAAGTGTTTAATTAGCATCTATTATTTGCAAGCCTATATGATATCCCCATTTAGATACTACCATCACTTTAAAGCTATTACATCCCAGTTAAGTCTGCACCAAGCTGTCAGCTAAGCTGATTTATTCTTTACTTGCTTAAATTAAAAAATTATTTTGCTAAAAATGAGAAGTTATTTGTGAGCACTGTTTTTGTTTGAAGTCCAAGTCCCATACATTAATTCAATTTGCAGCCAAGGATAGAATCCTTATTATACAGTATAAAAAGAACATTTTTCAGCGGCCAATTATCACGTTACCTATTATGAAACAGAACTCTTTGGAGGAAATATATCATTGAAACTATTCTGTGTGCTTGTTAAATAGCTATGGTCCTCAAATGAACAGAAATGAGTTAATCAAAAGGCATTCTAGAACCTTTGAAATTAATGGGAGGCTTCTACAGACTAAAATAAAGAATGTGTTTCACCCATGATGAAACACATTGATTTGTGCTTGTGTCTGTTCTTCATCATATCAAAAAAAAAGTACTGAATTTGTTGCTTAAGGGGATTGCAAAGGTGGGCAGGTATTTGAGAACCCTTGAATAAAAGAGTACTCTCTAGTACTCTAGAAGTACTCATTAAGGAGTATGGTTGCTGAGCAAATTTAAGAAGAGGTGAAAAGACAGAACTAAAATGTGGCTTGCATCAACTGTTAAAAATTCACTGGTCATAAACTTTATGAGGTCATAAACAGAGGATCACTGACCACTCAGTCTCACTTTTTGAAAAAGGAAGACCTAGACTCTGGAAAAAGCGTCTTCAGCTGACTGTGTACCCATGCATACGTGTGTACAAAGTCCCTTCTTCCTGCAGGATATAGCTCCTCAGTGAACTCAGCCAGGCAACTCTGTGTTTCTCCCCAGGCCTTGACTTAGCACTTCTGGTTGATATCAGCCAGACTAGATGAAAATTTAGATATTTTTAAAATTATTTGGCCACCACAAGTAATCTGGAATATCACAGCAAAAGGCAGCAGTATAGAAATTGGAGCACAGCTAGTCTCCACATCTGAGTGAAGAGAAGTATAAAATTCACATGTTTATATAACAGCCCTGTGGATCCAGAACAAGAAGAATTGTGCTTTGAATTCCAACTAGATTTCAAACCTGATGGGATAAGAAGTGCAGAGACTACACTTCCCTTGCTGCACTCCAACAAAACCTTTCTCCTCCTTAGCAAATTTAAATCATATGATATGTTTTTCATCTTCCAGTCCTGATTGCTGATTACAAATAATACAAGTAACAATTATTACCTAAATTTCATAATCTCAAAGTTCTGGGGTTTTTTTCACAGGATGTGTGAAAAGCAATATGAAAACACAATAGTTCAAATTCTTGTGACTGTTTGTGGTGACAAGAAAAGATGCATATTCTTTCAAGGAACAGAGACTCTTTCATATTAGCTCAAAAAGAAAAACCCATTAATTTATTTCAATAATAACCAGAGATTTCTGAGGAGCAAAAATCAGAACACATCCTGAAAGATCTCATTTGGAAAATGAAAACAGCAGTTTGTGTCTCCTTTCTGGTGCCCTTTATTCTCAATAGCATGACAAAAAGAAATGATCTTTTTCATGTTTGGGACTTTGCATATCTATAAAGAATGGATTCTTATTGGGCGCAAAATCAATTTGTAAACGATTATTTAATAACTTCTTTTGTAAATTTGAATCAATACTAAAGGATATGTGGCAACATCAAACATAAAAATAAAAACAGTGAGCCGAATTTCCTACTATCTTCTACTGTTTGAACGTGTTTTGCAAGAACAAGGTAGAACACTAGCAAATCACACTAATTGCCGCAGATACATCAAAAATAGAAATGGTTGAAACCTGAACAAAAGAAGGAAATAAAATTTTACTTGTGTTGTAGTGTAAGTGAGGCAAGTGATGGCACTTTTGTGCTTCCTCAGCATGCATATAAATCACTACACAGAACTTGGTGCAGACACAAGCACTTGGTGCATGGCAGAGGTGCCATGCCTCCCTCCTATGCTAATATAAATTGGGAAGCTCAATTGGTCTTTGGGTGGCAGACCACTTGCATCATTCTGAAAGCTCTTATCATCCTATTTCAACCTTACACAAATTAAAATTGAGGCATACATATTCAATAGGATCCATTATTCACCTGAAATAAAATCCAAGGCACATGCAGTATATTTTCAAGTTGTGAGATATTGCAACTGTTGCTGGTATTCTCTTATTTGACCCTTATTGTTAATTCAACCTTAGAATGATAGGAAAACTGGTAAAATTGCTTTGCATATATTTCATTATACTGTTCTCAGGTTGCTCAGATGCTTCAGTGACTGCTTAGAGCAAGCTGTTTTCCCTGAGGTTCTATGGAACAAGAGCAGCAGAGTTTTCTAGGGTTTATAAAATTATTTATCGTATACAGGAAAAAAAAAAACGTAGTTTCAAGCCTAGAAAGCTGAATTTTCATAACATCATATTGTGAGGCCAAACCTAATGATCATGTATCAATATCTATCCTAAAAGACTATAGATTTAGGAAAGCTGGGCCTAACTGCTCCTTATTGATAAATGGAACAGCGATATAGTTCTCAGATAATGAAACACTAAACAAAACCTGTAATAAAAAGTAATTATTTTCAGTCTTTGAGCAGTTTTCCTTTCTTTAGGCAATTGAATTCCCAGTTAGAAATGTCTAAGGCATTGAGTACTAAGCACTACAAACTAGAGTCAAGTCCGCTTTTTAAAAGGAATATTAACACACTTAACCTTTTATTCTGCTTATGAGATCCATACAGTTTTCCCTCTTAGTGTATTACTATTTGTCTCTGGTTTGTTTATAAACTAACTCTTTCGTTTTTATGTTCTAATGCTAATGACGTCTGCATTAGGTACCATTATCTGTAATATTATTCATATGCATTTCTTATTCAACCAGTAATATTTAGGCAGATTGATAATGGCTGATCAGGTCAGTCTTATTACAGTTTATTTATTCCTCAGTGGAAAACTTTCACATTTTTAGGAGTACATTTCAAATGTTAAATCAGCATTTTAATATAGGTGAGTTTAAATGTGATTTTACATGAAACTTGTGAATTAGCCTCAGTGGAAAAGGAAAAACCCACCCAAATCACATGCAATTGCAGTGAGCACTAGCTACTGTCCTTTAGCAGCCGAAGAAAAAAACCTCCTCAGTCCTGATTCTGAAATAAGCCCCACATGTGATGGCACGTGGTGATGCTGGCACCTACGTAGACCACCCAAGGTGATCTGCTCCTGTTGTGGTTGTAGCAGCATTAACATCATAATCCATAATTTCATGATGTTTACTCATGAACTCACACATGAATCATTTGCCTGTTGCAATCTTAAGAAACGAAATGGGCTTAGTGTTCTCTATGAAGCATACTGAAAACAAACAGAAAATATGTTTTCATTAATAGAGCTGCCAAATTTTGTTCATATTGACTTTCAAGGACCATATTTCTCTTATTTTGCAATTATTTAAACACCTGCAGAGATGAGCTGGTTGCAACATGAAATATGAAGTTGTTTTAATTCACAGGTTTGGAAAAAGCAATATGTTTTCATATTAGGTAATATGTCTTGTTTATCTTTGTTACAAAAATACTATTTTCTCCAAATTTGAAAATTTATTTTTTCATTTCATTTCATTTCATCTGGTTTTTTTAATAAATAAAAATTACCACTGTCCACAGCTTTTATTTTAATGGGGTTTTTTTCACTTCCTTTTTCCTCTTTATTGCATTTCAAGTTCATGTATGGAAATATTTTGAAACAAGTAAGTAAACTACAAGTAAAACTTCATCTATCGTGTTTAAACATTTTAAATGTTTTCAAAAAGGGAGAGTTTAATTTTTCCTCTTCCTGATAACTTATTTTCCTGTATTTTAAGAAAAAAAATCTAAGATATCTTTTTTTAAATTCCTTTTTATGGGTCTAAACACCAATTCTTCTTCATTAATTGAAAAAGCTTGACTTGCTAGGATACACAGCTTTCTGTATAGTGTTTCTTATCCAATAAATACTCAAAATATTGTGTTATTCAAATTCTTTTCTCAACACTTCCCTTGATAACTGCCTGCAATTTTAAACTCAAATTGCATTTTTCCAGGATGATGGGTGTGGCAAGTTTTATACAAAAAGGATGAGAATTTCTTGTGCTTTTGAGGAGGGTTGTGGGAGAGTTTCTTTCTTTTTTTTCCTTTTGTTCTAAAGAAAAACTGATGAAACACGCCTATTTCTACTTACATAGAGAAATCCCCAATGAAGATTCAGCTATGTCTAAGAATGGATGTGGTTCAAAAATGATCTTAACTAGCAGTTGTTTTTTACAGTATTTCGCACAATCAATCAATTGAAATTTAGGAAAACTCATTGCAATTTATAGAGGTTGTGGGAATGGCTTACTACCACCTTCCTGGCGTGGCATGGATGTTATGACATTGCTAAGGGTTTGTAAAAACTGATGAGCTACTATATTTATTCTTTACTCTCCATATGCTTCCTCGTGTCCAACAAGAAGGAAGTGAAGACTCCTTGTGTCCTTTGCCAAGTTAATTTTTTTAAACCTTTTTTTAAATTCAATTAATGTTTTTAAGGAGAAAATGTTTGAGTGAGCTCACTTCAGGAAACTCCATACATCTTATCCCATTTATTTCCTAATCTCACAAAATGGAGGTGCAGAGCTGTTGTATTTACTTTGTAATCAGGCAGAGAGTGTCAGACTACGATTTGGATCTAGTCTGAATATTTTCTATTATTCACCTTATTTAATAAACTGTCACTTGAAAGAGGGAATGATAAGCTTTCACACAATATATCAAAGGAATGCTGTGCCTTCTCCCTTTATTATTCATGCTACATTTGAAGTTAATGAAGCGTAACCTCTGAGCTGATATTTTTATAGATGAAAGAGACATCATGTTACATATTCTATTTTTTTCATCAGCTTCTCTGTAACCGACACAAAACACGATTGCGTTGCACTTAATATCTGACTATTTATGGGCATTCTTGCTGATGTCTTTTCTAATAGTCTTCTATTTTCTCTATATTTAAGGTTCTAACTATGAATGAAAGGACAAAGGACAAGGGTGAAATAGATGGACAACAGTAGTATATTTTAATTAAACTTTATTGTGGACATAGTCCTAACTGATCTTTTTTTCTACACTTTCATTTTTATCCTCCGTATCACATGATGCTTTCTTTCCTCTTTTTTTTTTTTTGGTCTTTTTTTTTTTTTTGTTGTTTTTTTTTTTTTTGGTTTGGTTTTTTGTTTTAAGAACTGTATCATCAACCAGCTTGGATGTTATGACTATGAACAAAAAGCCCACCCAGATAATAACTTCAGGTAAAATTCCAGTTTCACAGAATACAAATGTGAAATACATATATTAAAGGAAATAAATAAGAATAATGCATGACATAAAAAGAACAATAAAATGCCTACTGCTATGCTAGTATGAGGCCAAGAATATGGTTTAAGAAAATGGTACCTCAGGGCACGTATTTTCGTAGGGGAATATTGTATTCTCCTACTATCTCTTGTTTGTGGAGGAAAAAGAAATAATTATACATTTAAATTTCAATCCTAATTAATAAAAGATAGTAAAATATTATAAGCTGCTGCACTGATTTCTTAATTATATAAGTTCTGCTAGAGAGAATTGTGTAATGGCATTTTCTCAAGAAACAACTCCAGAAATTCCTGTCTCTGTGGACAATAAAACTTGTCCAGTAGAACATGCCGACTAAATAACAACCACAGGGCAGACTTGACTTCAATTTTCTTCTTGGATGTTGCTGGAGGTACAACAATGAAGAAATGGACCTTTGCACTGGCCTGACATGGTCACTCTTGTGACCTTAAACCAAATTCTACCACGGAAAATGCTAACAGATCATTGAAGAACACTTGCAGTGAAGGAAATATGCTGCCATTTTTAGACATGAATCAAACTGCTTTTCATTCAGATTTTCTGGTAGCATATCTGTTTTTAGGGCATATCTGTTAAAAGTGAAAAATAGACCTGTTGCTCAGCTTCACATGTGAACCACCAGGTAATGACTTTCCAACTATTTGACGCTGAATGGGATCTCAAGTTTTCCAGAAATTTCAGATAAAGCACTCTCTTTTTCTCTTCTTTCTTTTTTGTTTGTTTGTATGGGTTTGGGGTTTTGGTTTTTTTGTGGGGGTTTGGGGATTTGTTTGTTTGTTTGTTTTGTTGTTTTGTTTTTTCCATAAGCAAGCAGAGTTGAAAAATTCAGAAGATTTCTAAAGCCACACATCATAGAAAGCAAATAAGGGGACAGTAACATTTCATACAGGATAAAATTCATATCTGGTGAGTGAGACAGACTGGAAGTACAAATCTGAAAACAAGACTCTCCTCTGTCAATTAAATGCTTGCAATTTGATTTTCCCTCTGATCTTGCTTCTGGCAATTCTAACAATAATGGTATTTCCTTGGCTTGCAGAAAACTTCACACATTCTTCCCATTCCACTTCCCCTTCTGTGTCTGTTTTCTGCCCTGTTTACTACGCGCTCCCAATGTCTGTTGATGCCACAGGCTCTATGCACTTGCTTGATCTATGCCCCCTGTATTTCCCCATCCTCTTCCCCTGAGCTTATTCCATACGAATTTAGAAAAATATTTTTAAAGAAAACATCTTTCTTGAGATCCACTTCACTTGGTGGGCAGCACCACACGTGTTGTGCGCATAGCAACTGCTCTACTTGCAGGCCAACAAACAGTTTGGCACAAGATGAGAAACAAAATTCAATCTTTGCAATTCCATTCTTCTCTTACACCCAGGGCTATTATGTGTGTCCCCTTAGCAAGCTGAACTTGGTTTCTTTTCTCCTTATGACTCATTCCAAAGTTAGAAGAGCAAGAAAAGCTGTTGAGGTGGTTTTTTTTTGGTTTTGTTCAGCTGGGGTTTTTTTGGGTGAAAAGCACCAGACTGAAGATCAAGCAAAACACACATTTTTTGGTTCTGACTGAGACCTCGCATGTCTGTGAAGATCTTTATGTACCATTCCAGCTGCCTTGACTTTATTACATACTTCAGTAGGAAGATTCTATGGATATTAACAGCAAAAAGAATATGAACAGTCTTTAAGAAAAGGCAATCCTTTTCCTAGGAAAAATGATTGAGGTTGCATACATAAATCCAAGACAGAGTTTTAGTGGTTGCAAGGACAACCAGTATGTTTTCTCCAATGTGCATTTCTATGTCATTTATATCTACATGTTTTCAGTAGACTGCTAGTTTTACCATTTTACCATAAAATAATGTACAGTTTGACTATTTTTGTTTCTTTTTTTCTTTTTGATACTCAGAAAATACTGAACTGAGAATATAAGATGGAAAAAAAACCCCAGCCACATACAAAGAATGCATTGACTAATACAATGATAGGTTATATCAAATAAAAACATTGTCATTTTATCTTCTGGAGATGTCAGTTGTACTTCTTTGATACTCAAAATAGTTTTCTTTTATTTTCTTGTATTTTTACTCTCCTAGCACTCTTAAAGTATTTGATTCAGAGACTATTTGCTTTGGTTTTGCCTGCGCTTTTTAGTTGGTATATTTTAGGAAAAAAATCCCTTTATAACTTCTATGGTAACTGAAGTGTGGTTCAGAAGTTCAGTCTTATTAGTTTACAAGTTCCATGATAAGTTTCATATGCAAATACATATGCATACATATATTTTATATTTACTTTCTCTCCATGACAAGAATGAGAGATCCATGTATACTTTTTATTCCATCTAACTCATATATAAATTTACTGTGCACCGCTGTTAGCCCTATCTGTCAGAGAATCAGAATTATAATGCTGTTTGGAGCACCATAAATCAATGAGCTACAAGTTTTACAAAACAAAATTGAATAGAAATGCTGCAAGCTATGTAATTTTGAATTTTGGTTCATAAGCCAACCAATTCAAATTTTTAAATAATTATTTATTTTTATTTTTCTGTTAGACTCTAACAGTTTGTAAGACTCTATGCATGGATTTGGATATATGCTATCTCCATGCTTACACTTAAATTTAATTATTAACATCTCTCTCTCACCATTGATCAATGTCCAGACAAAGACAGAGAGAAAAAGAGAGATGCTTCATTTGACTGGAAAGTGAAAATGTTGTTCTTCAAGTTCATTTTATTTTCCTTTTTCCTTATTAGTCACAAAGATAATATTTTGATTTTTGTAAATGAATGCAAACACCAGAGAGTAATACATAGGAGCAACAGTAAATCCATGAAGGTCAAAGCAGCACTCTATATTTCTCCTGTGAGTGACTGTGACATGGACGCAGACCGGCAGGGTATCTGAATCATTTATTCAAAAGAAACGAGATGGTTTTTTACACTTTCTCAAGACCCAGTATTTCCTTATGTGGTATTTTTCACTAAGCAGCCTATCACACATTGCCATGTCAGTAACACACCTCCTCAGTGTCCCTATATGGGGGTGATCACACGCTGCCCACCCATCCTGCAGCTTCCGGCAGGCTCCTCTCCGCAGGGCTCTGCCGTGTGGCATCTCCTTCCCCCAAGCTCAGGCCGAGACAAGCTTCTTTGTCCCGTCCTGGGGTTCTGCAGGCACATCCCACAGCCTGTAAGCCAATTCTATCTTCTCTCTCCCCACAATTTCGCCTTTCTTGTTTTAACTTTTTTCAAGGCTTGAACAGTTATACAAACAAAAATCATGAAACAAAACACTCTCAACATTAGAACATGTCTGGCCCACTGCCCAAACCAAACAAGCTCCATTCCTCTTCCTCCTTTCGTCTTCCCATGAGCTGATGATGAAGCCAGAGTAACCAAGGCCGGTCAGACCACTCTTGCAGGTACCTGTCATGGACTGAAATCTGTGGAAACACTAGCATATCCTCGCCCCTAGGTTATCAACGGACAGGGGCCTTCCCATTTTCTAAGTACTAGAGCTTTTCCTAAGTACTTGAGCTTTTCCTAAGTGAGCCTGTGATCATTCTGAATGCAGTTGAAAAGTTAAGAACATATAAGGTTTTTTGCAGTCTTTAGTGTGGGGTATATCCTATCTCTGCATTCTGCAACATCTCTAATTGTTTTTTAATCTGATTTTAAGAGGTAATTTCTTTCTAAGGCCTCAAGATTCTGGGCTGTGCTCTATTACATGTGTAAATCATTATTTTGCACAAACACTTTAGGAAAAAACTATATATATTTTTTAACTATTAGCATTTGTGGAATAGTTATAGGCAAGAGAGTTGTCAGCACTTTAGACAATCTCCTGGAAAAAAAATTGTGCTTATTTTGTCTGGTTTATTAGATGAGTCAGGTTATAAAAGGTAAGGGTGAGGGAAATGGAAATTTTTGTTGAGACAAAAATTTGAGCTTGATATTTTGCTGTATGCTATACACTGAATCACGGGCTATAGTAAAGACAAACTATTGTTGCAGATTCCTCATTGAGTTCTGGATGCGGAAAGACAATGACTGAGATAACAAGGAGACAGAGATTTCCCTAAAGTGACTGTGGGTATGGCCTGACAAGTATATCTCATTGCACAGAAATGCCTGATGACTGAGTGTACAGAGCTTCTTGAACTTATAATGAAGTTGGAAGCACAGACATCAGGCTAAAAAGCCACAGTAATTTCTTAGACTTAGAGTCACAGAATAGATATAGAGTGATGGTAGTATTTTCTTTTATACCTGTATGTTTTCTTTTAATAAATAAATAAATAAATTAATTAATTAATTAACCATATTGTGATTTCTGACACAATTTTGGCACTTTTAGGAAAATACATTTTTTAAAGATACTTCTTAGAAGACTTTTGATTCTGTGGTTCCATATCAAGAAGAGTCTGAGGGCTCACAGAACACCCAGCATTGCACATCTGCATAGAGTGAACACCAGCAAAATATGTTTTTTTCAGGTTACTGGAATATTCCATGACCAATTCAATGAAATTTTGCATAAAATTCTTATTTCACCCAAGGTGTCAATACAATCCACAGAAATGGGCAAGTAACAGACACTGGGTGGATTACCCGATTTCCCATGGGAAAGTGCATTTTGTGCAGGTATTATTTCTCCATATTGAGAGATGAAATGGCACATCTATGAGCAATATAGCTAAGCCACTTTTAAGATTATTAATTATGATAAAATATTTTTCCCATAAATAATGAGTGGATCAACACTCATTGCAAATGTAAGGCCATTTTTTTTTTGAGTTGGGCTTGCCTGGGAGTGATCACAATTGGATTAAACCTCCCCCACGCAGACATAGGAGACAGAGGAGATAGAAGGTACAGCAGAAGAAGAACATGGCTTCTCTATAGATGCAGATTCTTGACCACCTCTTGCTTCAGACTTCACTTCCAATGTGTATAAACCTGTCTTTCTCAAGAAAGAAGACATGGAATTTTAATAAGGCAGGCTTGGTTGTTTAAAATCTCGTGTTAACCAGAAAAACTGATTAGTAGCTTAAATGTGGAAGTTCTAAGAGACAGAAAATTAATGATGTGACGAAATACTGGATTTTTTGTCTCTTATCCTTTCAGCTTCCTTCCTCCCTTCTCCTCACCTCTCTTCCTCCCTCTCTTCCTGCCTTTCTTCCTTACTGCTTTTTTTTCCCCTCTTTTTTACAAAGGTATGATACACACAAGAATAAGACCATATGCAAAAAAATCTTCATACTAAGACTTGCAGCCTGAAAAATGGAGCTATTACCTCTGCTTCCCTCCAGGATACAGAGATGCTCTAAAACTTCCTCACACATTATCTGATTCTGTTCCAGTGTGTATTCTGTGAATTTCAAACACAAAAGCTTTTCTAGCTCCATGCTGTCTTCCAGACCATATAGTTCAGGAAGGTTTGAGACTTACTGCTTTGTCTGCATCTGTTTTTAATGTAAAAAAGAGCTTCAGTGAAATGTTTAATGCGTCCAGAAAATATAAAGTCTACTCCAGTGATATTAAGGTATTGCTACTGTCTCTGACATTTCCTATTGGACTGCTTGGGGGAACACAAAACTGAAATTTCACTGACTAAGGGAATTAATACAGCATTCCCCACTTCCTTCTTAAGATTCTTCTATAATCTTGATGTCATTCTCCATTTCTCAGACACTTTTGATTTCAGTGAAAATGCAAAAAAAAAGTGATTTAATGAGCAAATGATCCAAGTTGGAAAACATGTGAAGTACTTTGAGACTTTTTGAAAGAATAAGCTGTAGAAACATACATTGTGTGTACTATTCTAAGTTCTCTCATTGAACGTATCCTTCCTTTGGGCAGTAGATGGATGTGATAGTAGGAGAGTGATGACATTCTCTTCGGACGAATGCAGAAAAAAAATGGACCTCCCTGTCTCAGTGATGAAAACAGACCTTTTTTTCTTTCACAGGCTATTAACATTTTACATTTGAGAAGGTGCAAGTAAATACGATGGAAGAAATTTCACAGAAGCCCCAAATATCTTGTCAGAATATCCCAAGTCTTAACACCTGCTGTCAATTGTTTCCATTTGTAATGTGGTGAAGAAATAGTAAATCCTCCTTCTTTCTACTAATAGAATAATGGGATGTCCCGATATTAGACGGATAACATTTAAAAAATCCAAAAATGGAGGAAAATGAGGTAAAGAGATTTTACATTAATCTAAAAACTAGCTGGTTTAAATTTTTAAAAACATTTTTAAAACCCTTTTTTTCTATCACTTTCTTCTCTCCTGAGTCACTATGTACTTTCTGGTGAAGATGGCTCTTTTTGAACAGTGAACAATTACAAAAACTCAACATGAGACAGAAAATCACATAAAATAAACAAACTATTAAGTTTCTCTACAGACAAGCTATGTACTCTAGAATTTACTACTTAGTTTGCGATGATGGTAGCCCTCTTCCAGGAAGATGTAATTATTTTACATTTGAAATTAAATCTAGACTCTCTGGACTGTAAGCTTATTGCTACCTCAGCTGGGGAACTTTGTACAATGACTTCTGAGCTGTTTTCTCTTTCCTGCTTACCATAGGCTTTTGCATTGTTTTGTTTCTTTAAGTGAAGGATCTGATGTTTTCCATTCTTTAATCCCTTCTTGTATCAATAAGTCAATGACAACAGTCTGAGTGACTTTGAAATAACACACCAGGGAACAGCTAATCAGGGAAGCCAAGTCACTGTCAGGAAGGAGATGTCAGCATTAAGTTCACACAGCGTTATACAGACTAAAGAGAGAAAAGCTCACATTCTGGAATTGAAATTCAATAAAACTCATGCTTCTATTCCTTGTCCTGATTACACGAACCATTATGTTCGTATAATAATTGAAAATGTCACTATCCTGTGCACTGAGACTTGAATGAATCAGAGTTCCAGATCCTTTAAAGCAAAATTCAGTGAATTCCAGACTAGTGCATGATGAAAATATTATTATTTTGAGCCTGGAAGCGCAATTGTCAACCAGAGCTGGGAAGTTCTAAATATTGCTGACTAGGCACAGTCCTAATCTGTGAATAAATGAGTTTTCAAGAGCACAAGCCCCACCGTGCTGAAACAGACTTACATTCACTATCAGATGATAACAAAAGTCTAAAATCTACAAGTTTTCTTAAGTGTTTCTTTGTTTATCATATGTTGCCAAATCTAGTAGTCTGATATCCTTCACGCCTACATGTTTGCAAGTCCAACCAGGAGCAAAGCTGATCATGTAGCCCAAACAAGCACAATCACACCTTACACTTTATATGTCTATATATATACCTACATCGATCTACGCATGTATTATATACGTATACGCCCAGTGATTGTAATCAACACAAAACCAAAAAAGGCTCAGAAACACGAACAGGACTAAGAGCCTGATTCCCTCTTTGGCTGATCAGGATGAAAGCTCATTAATAGAAAATACATACATTCAGACATAGCTGTGTATGTACATGTGTAGGTATATATTTATACACATGTATAGCGTCTGCCTATATACCTATGTGCATAGGTACATATCCATATATATATATAGATATAGACATAGATATCTATATATATATGCACACGAGCGTATATATGGATAGGGAGTGTATATGCGAGTGATGTGCACACCCGATCAGCGTCTAGCTGGAGACATCCCTGGCACTTTAGCAGGCTGCAACCAGCATGCAAACGAAGCTGTCATGCATAGCAGGGCTTGCTATCCAATGAAAAGAGGCTTCGGCGGAGGAAAAAGAGAGAGGGGTCTTCTGTATAGGTTCCAAGACAGTTTTTTTTGTGGAGGGTCCAGGGACAAAAGGCAAGGGAATGGTTGGGTCGAGGGTTCTTATAGTGGGACAAAAGGGGCGGAGTGAAGGGAAACAACCAATGGGGAAAGACGATGTGGGAGGACCCAACAAGGGAACAACCAATAGGAATAACTTAGGGGAGGGGAATACAGGAAACAATCAATGGGGCGTCAAAGAAGGGAGAACATTCTAGAAAATGTACATATTCAATTAGGGGAAATACACATACGTGAATTCATACATAAAACTGGGTGGAGAACATCTTAACCAATGAACTTAAAACATGTAAACTCAGAATGATTGGAAACATGGGAACTCCCCGTAAGAAAGGATGGGAGTTAGACTGTGGTGCCCTCNCACTTTAGCAGGCTGCAACCAGCATGCAAACGTAGCTGTCATGCATAGCAGGGCTTGCTATCCAATGAAAAGAGGCTTCGGCGGAGGAAAAAGAGAGAGGGGTCTTCTGTATAGGTTCCAAGACAGTTTTTTTTGTGGAGGGTCCAGGGACAAAAGGCAAGGGAATGGTTGGGTCGAGGGTTCTTATAGTGGGACAAAAGGGGCGGAGTGAAGGGAAACAACCAATGGGGAAAGACGATGTGGGAGGACCCAACAAGGGAACAACCAATAGGAATAACTTAGGGGAGGGGAATACAGGAAACAATCAATGGGGCGTCAAAGAAGGGAGAACATTCTAGAAAATGTACATATTCAATTAGGGGAAATACACATACGTGAATTCATACATAAAACTGGGTGGAGAACATCTTAACCAATGAACTTAAAACATGTAAACTCAGAATGATTGGAAACATGGGAACTCCCCGTAAGAAAGGATGGGAGTTAGACTGTGGTGCCCTCGGTGCCTGTCCACCTGTCTTCTGCCATGGCCACGGCCACATGCACCGCAACATGCGAGAGGGGAGGGAGAGAGTACCAGCACTCTTGTGAGGCAATGATGGACAGAGCTGATGAGCAGAGGGTATGTACTGACATGACCAAAAGGTATCATACAATCAGGGAAAGCAGTCTTAAACAGAGGCACCTCAAGAATTTGCCTGCAAGCAAGGACGAGGCCCCTTTATGGGAAAAATATCCAGACCCTTTCCCAGGCATTAGCGTGCTGGTCTCTGAAGTGCCCACATGCCAATATGCACAGCATGGGGAATAAACAGCAGTAATTAGGTATCCGTGTGGAGTTACAGGGTTATTTGCTGCAACTTGTGGGCATGTTGCTGGGATCACAAGGATGTAGTGGGATAACTGGCAGGACTGGAGGGCTGCAATGGATAGATACAGGCTTTTAGGAGCAATTTCCTACACAGACGTATGCACCCAGGTGACCTGCAGACTCTCCAGTTGCTGGTGCTCTGGAACACACCACCATGGCCTGTGGTTCCACACCCATGGCTGGTACTGACAAGGGCACGCTCACGGGCAGAACCACTCCAACCAGGAAATACTCAGAATGTCTAAAGCTGTATGCTGGATATTTATACACACACACACACAATAGACATATATATATATATATACACTCAAAAAAAGGACAGACCAAGTCTAAGAAAGAATGACAGACCATGCTGAGCATTACAGGGTATGGCCGCACAAACACACTGCCCAGCCTCTTTTCACACACCTTCAAACACTTTAATTCTCTTGCGCTCTATTTTCCTATGGTTTTTTATCACAAAAACACCTTCATCCCTCCATTTTTCCACCTCTGCTCCTCTACCTACATATGTCATAATAAAACTTTGGCAATCCCAAAGGGATCTTCCCTCCATCTGATAATGTGTCACATGTATCTCTAGGCAGTAAACAGTTCAATTTGTAAGGGGACGTGCTCCAGAAAAGGATTTTTCCTCATAGATTTTACACTTTGAGTAGTTGTAACAGACTACAAGCAAGATCCTACATTTTAAAATCTTTTCCCATGCCTGTGAAAGACTTAATTAATCCTGGATGCCCGTACCAAACCTGCATTGATGTGTCTTTGAATCATTCCCTTGTATCCTATCACTGAATTTCAGGGAGAGGAGATCAGCACTTCCCTCTTTATTTCTCCTCCTTGGGAAGCTGCAGCCAGTGATGAAGTAAAATGCTTGTCAATGCAGAATTAAGTAGAATCAGCATTTTACTTCACATAATTTTCTTTCACATAATTTTGACATCTGTTGCATGGGGTTTTATGAGTGTTTGATGATTTCTTATATAAGCCGGTTATGACAGGAACTTCAATTGGTCAATGTTTATGAGATCTATTCTTCAGAGTCAGCGCTATTGAGAGATATGATGATTCATCTCAACACAGGTAAGTATACATATCCCTACACATGTATAGGTACAGTATGTATGCACTTGCACATGTGCATATGGTCTTATTCAGGATAACTCCTTAAATAAAAAACTCAGAAAGGCAGGTTAAAAAACAAAAGGTCTTTAAGGAAGTCTCCATTGCTGCTTTTCAAACTTCCTTTTCTTCAGAATCAAGGCAACTTTTGTTGGGGCTGTTCCATCTGGATATTTATCTCTAATGCTGAGACAACTGCTTTATAATGATAAAAGGCCGCACAAGAGAAAGTATAGATATCTTTTTATATTAATCTAAATGGAAATTTTTCTGACACCTTCATTTTCTTCTCTTGTATATTTGTAAACTGAAAGATAGGCCAAGAACCTGCAAAAAAACCTCATCAGCTGTAACCAAATAACAGGTGATTTAATCAAACCATTCTTACGTTCAACAAGAGCAGCTCTCTGCAGTTCTTTCCTAAATCGAGCTTTTTAACCCAGCCCATACATTTCATGCTAAACAGACAGAAGATTCCCTTTTTCTTGCTCTTTTGCCTTTCTTGTGAATGTTTGAATTTCAGCTTACTGTGCTGAAAATGGGAAGTTGCTTTCTACTCTGCAAAATCTGTTCTGTGTCAAGGGAAGTTATCAGTCAAGAAACATCTTTCTGTCAACAGAACTCTTCCTACTTTCTCCTAATGCCTTAGGAAATGACTGACTACTATATCTGCAACTAAGACGTGAGAATCCAGTGCCAAACCCTGCTAATATGACAATAAATAGTTTCATCATTCACTGAAGTGGGAGTAGGTACAGTGGGTTATGTGGTGAAAATTTACTCTTGCTTAAACCAAAATATAGGCCTATATGTGGTCTGTTGTCACATACAGAGGATTTTTCACATTCTTACATTCTGCTATTGACAGATGAAAAAATGTACATGATCAGTTTGCTAAAAAAGATTATTTCTGCCTGACCTCTTTTTAAATTTTATTTAAGACATAATATTCTTTCTTGCAACATCAACTAACAAGGCTTGTTTTTTCTTGTTTTGCTGATATTAAACCCAAATATTTCACATTTGCAAGAGTTATACTTTCAAAATAACAGGAATTACTTATCAAAGAATGCAAATAACCCTCAAAAAGTACATTTTAAATTTTTATTTTTAATTTTGCTGAGATATTTTGTCTGATATTGATCAGGATTACTCTTCTGATAGAAAAAAATGACCAATCAAAACCTTGTTCCCTGTTCTAGGCTTATAGTAATAGACTGAAACATGAGTTAGGACCTCAAGTTTTAGAATACCTTAAATTCTACTCTCAGAGAAGTTAATTTCACAGTGTCAGAGGGATAGTTTTTGCTCAGCTTTTAGGTAATGAAATATAGTCTATATGTGCAATCTCCTACAGTTTCTCTAAAAACAAGGAGAAATTGTACTTCCTGTGTTATTCTTATTCAGTTACTTGTCTTCTGACAAATAGAAGAAAATTGTGCGAGGTTACAACTATGAAAAAGTCCAAGTTAGGGGGAAAATCCCCAAAGGCACCAAAGAAGAAAATACAAGGCCATAACTATAGTGATTCAAAGTGTTCTGAAGCTTCAGCTATTATGAGTTTCCCACCTGAAATCAGCTTTTTTTGTATCCCCTTGTCTTTTGGTTACAAAAACCTAGTAAGGCATTTTAGTTCTTGGAGAACTTACAATCAACAAGGAAAGGAATATTTTACAGATGTGCAACTGAGCCACAGAAATATGAAATAATATGTAAACAGTATCCACACAACACTGAACAAATTAAGCTGTTGAACTGTTTTCATGAACTTAAAAATTAACTGTTGAATCACAATATTGTAAGATTTTACTAAATCAAACAGTTCCAGCATGTTCTTCAATGCTGATAAAATTTAATGAAAAATGGTAGTTTTTAAAAAATGAAATATCGTTAATGCTTCCCTGTGTTAAATGCAGGAGCATATGTACAGTGACTGAAAGCAAGACTATTCTTGTGGAAACTTAGGAAGTAGTTTTGTACACTTTTCAGCTTAGTTGGAAGTTTTTACTCTTTCTTCTTTGCAGCCAGGAATCTATAAGTCTTGGACAAAGTCATCCCCAGGGCCGTGGACTTCCCTTGGAAGGATTGATACAGAGTACTACCCCTGAAGCACAGAATTTACCCTGTTCCATTTTAAATTCAATGCCTTCTTTCAAACAGTTTGGGTAGCCAAAGCATTTGTGCAATACATAGAAAAACACTATAAAGAAGAGCAAGAACTTGTACGAAATATCTTAGATCAAATGAAGAGATGCTAAAAGAGAGAGTAAGAGTTTGTTCTACAGAGACCTGATGTGCTATCGCTGTGATATTGTGCAAAACAGTCTCCTGGAGGAAAGGGAGGCAGGCTGGCTGAGAGCAATAAAAAAAACATAACATGATTTTATATTCCTAAGTGGGCAATAGACCCAGCAGGGAAGCACCATAAAAGTGCAGCACAGGGTTCAGTAACTGATTAGACAGAAGTAAGCAGGCAGGTTGTTACCATATGATAGGAAGCTATTATGGGAGATGATTCTATTTAATTTCATTTCACATTTTATTAAAATGTTCCATAGACAATAAAGCAGACATTATTACATGAGTGATTTTAAATTGTTCTGATCTCACAGGTAAATGTGTTTTAGGCATTTTAAGTAGTCTTTCTGATTGTGGTTGTAGGTAGAACGATAATTGTTGTCTCTCTACATTAAATGCTTTCTAGATATTTATCATGAAAGTATGACACTTAACTCTTCAGCATAACTCCCAAGCTCTCATAGAAATGAATTTTTCCTTATATTTAAAGGAAGACACTGGTGTAGTGTAGTAAAGAGTAATATTTTGGATAACATGACAAGTATCATATTTTTTCAACTGAAGCATGTTTCTCATCTCACCCAGTCTGGGCAATGAGAATATACTATGAGCAAAATAGCATAGTTAAGAATGATGAGTGATCCAAAGTTTTGACAGAATTCAAGTCAAGCTACTCTTAAGTACACTATTTTTAAAATGTGGATTAATTTAAAATCTGGACCATTTTAAAACAGAGTTTTTAAAATTTTTCTGGGCCAGGGAACTATGATACAAATCTAATTAACAGGGAATAAATTACCGAAAATAAAGTTATCTATTATTAGGAGGCAAAAGTTATTCAGAAAGAATCCTACTCACCTAATATTTCTGGCTTAGTGTCTATTTTGCTTACTAGTATAATTCATATGATATATATCACACTTCTTTTTATTTTTTTTTTCCACATTTATAAGTGAGTCTAAAATGGCCCAAAGCAGAGTGAAGTGCAATCTCATGACACAATGTAGTCTCTCTCTTCAATTGGTTTCTGTAAGCACAGACACTGGAAGCACAAGATAGCCCTGCACTAGATTGCATTTAAAGGAAAAATAAATCCATTGTTAGTGTCTGGCTCTGTAAGAGCCCTTCATTACATTCCAGCTTTCCTAAACCAATACTTAAAACTACAAATCTGAATTCTATAGTACAGAAACTTGAAACCTGAATATTAACCATGGTAGCTTTGTGGGTTCCACAGTATTAAAAATTTTATCTTGTATTTACATAACATACTTACAAAACATCTTGTTTATGTTTTTCAGGCACAGCATAAGTAAAATAACACTGAACTACCTTCTGATTAAGGAAAAGACAGGAATTAGTTGCATACATTTTCTGAACAAACAGTAAGAAATAGTGGTTGGCAATGTCATTCTTGCTCCTTGAACATAAAGAGATCTCTTTACCAGGACAATATCCATTTCTATTCTGCATGGAATAGTGAAGAACTCTCTAGATGAGGAATTATGGAGTGAAATTTTTTGTTCTTTCGAGACTTCATCTTGAATCAGTGCTTGTCTTTAGAACTACCAAAGAGATGTGGAGTATTTTGAGGTTATGCTCATAAAATTTGATAATTCTTTCTATGGAAAGTGAATTGATTGGAAAAAGCAGAAGGCTTTGCTCTGCACTTTGCACACCTCTGAAAATCAAATCCAAATTGAACCTTCCGAAGGATCTGAAACATTTGGAAAACTTTCCTTTACCTGTCCTTCAGAAATTAGTCTCATTGGGCTTCTGGCACAAAAAATTATTTCTGTTTTTGTGCCAGAAGTGCAATGTGACTAATTTTCAGGAGCTCCTGTGCTAAATGTGCTCAAGGCAAATTATAACAGACTCCTGTGATTCAATTAGAGTGACAGTAGCTGTGAAAAATCATGGTCAAAATAAATAGGATTTTTTTTTTTTTAACTTGTATAAAAGTGTATGAACAATTGTGGGTTGTGTTTTTACTGTAACAACAATCAGCCTCTTGCATAAACAAAAGATTTTCTTGCCTATTTTACACATGCAAGAGAGCGTACTTGCAAAATGCTTTGCAAAATCTCCTACCTCATGAAACACATTATTTTTCCCTGTAAAATATCCTAGTCTGGTGATAAATGAAAATATTTCCTTTGTATAGCTTTAGATGCCTAAAATCTATTTTTAAATTTGGAAAGTTATTTAGTAGATAATTATATGTAGTCTCCTCTGAGACAAAAGATGACCCACAGAAAAAAAAAATAGAAGTAATTTCTCATAAAACTTCCAAACATGCCATGATAAAAATTTTATATTATGTTTTCACAGGTAGGTATCAGCATAGTCAATGGAGTCATGATAGTCTGCGTGAACAGAAGATTTGATCTGTCCTTTTTCTAAAAAACTTCAAAGGATATAATTTAATTTGTACCCTAACCCAGCAATAATATATTCAAACCATGCAAGTAACTATCCTACTATCACTGGTTCTAAGAAAGTCTTCCATAGATGTAAAAAATTGCAACAAAAGAAATTTATAGTGGAGTATGTGTAAACAGCAGAAGAATTTATGTGTTTTCTGTCCCATGCTTAGTTTCACTTTCCTCTCTCTTTGTTTTATGCAGTTCTTTTCATAATAACAGCTTGTGTTCTCTTACAGCTCCTCGAACTTTGAATCTACTCCCCTTTTTTTAGTTCAGATTTCCTGCTGTCACTTTTCCATGGGCTCTTCTTTCTCTTGCTCTTCTCACTACAAAATATAAGCCTAGGGATGAAAAGACACCAGGAAAGCATTGTCCTACATTTCACCTCAGTTTGGACTGCTTAGAGATTAACTAAGTAATGGTTCCAGGTCAGTAAAACACAAACTTAAATATGGAGGGGGACTGGGAGGGAAAACAATTCAAAATTCAGATATAAAAAGAAGTATAACTGGGTCACTGATGGTAGCCTTAAATAATGGGGGGAAGAAAATAAACATTCTCATTGGGGAGCAATTCATGGAGGTAAAAATCAATTTTTTTCAGCATGTGCTTCCATTCTCCACATTCTCCTTCTCTTATTTATTTTTCATCATAAAAAAAAGAAATATCATCGAGAAAAAGGGGAAAGATGTTTGGCTGCTATTGCCAGTGTCATGTGAAAGAAGGGAATTCATTATAAAGCATGTACTCATACACAGGTTGAATGTGCCCGAAAAGAGGTCCCACTTCTGTGTTGTCACCGGTTACGACTTAAAGGTAAGTGCAGAAGGATGGGTACAGATTGGGAAAAGGGAAGCAAAATAATAGAGACATAGGGAGATTTTAAGCAAAGCTTCACTGACCAGACAGGCTTTGGCCCACCCAAACCTTGAAACTTCTGCATTGTATTGCTAGCGGCAAAGTAATTTATAATTTCAGAGAAGCTGTATTCAGGGATTGGCCCAGATCTTGAGGTAGATCGGTTTCATGTGTATTCAAAATACGAAGATACAAGGTTGTCTTTTAAACACATTGATATAGCTTCATTAAGTGGTCAGGCCAAGAACTTTTATGCTTTGGTTACTATTGGGTGCTTAGTGCATTTTTGACAGGTAAAATTCATCAGTACAGAGACAGATATTTACCAAAGCCTGAGGTGCTGATCTGTACTAAAGACACAATCAAGCCATACAGCAACCTTGCACTATGACAGAGAGAATCTTCAGTTGCCGTTGAAATTGTTTTAAAGGCCACCTTGTATTAGGAGGCTTAGCAGAGATGAAGATACATTGTGAAAAGAGTAGATACAGTGAATGCTTACTATTTTCTTTATTACTCTAGGCTCTCAGAGAAAGCAATAACAGACATATCCATGGCTGTGACCATGGTGCATTCTGTTTTAATATGGAAGTGGCAACAGAGTTAATTATTTAATATTGGCTATTTAATTTTGTACTTATGTTTTCCAGGCTCATCAGGGTGTGATTTCACAGCCATCCTTGCTTTATCATTTCTTGTTTCTCTTTAGACCGTTTGCTCCAGCACTCTTGAAAAGACAGTTTAGGAGTATGGATTTCTTTCTTTCCCTCCTTGAAGGGTCTGTGATTATGTGGAGGTGACTATGCTACTGTAGTCTCAGTAGTTGTTTATATGATCAGGCTGCAGAAGGAAGACAAAGTAAAAGGACTATTTTAAGTCTTAATAGAAAGACTGCTTTTTGTGGCACCACAGCACCAGCCCCTTCCCCCCATGGCAGACACAAAATAGCACACACAGCAGATTCCCCTGATGACACGTGTCTGGGAGCAAGTCTTTCCTGCTCACTTCCTGCTGTTCCCTTGGCAGGTCAGAATTATTTCATGTGCCTATGCAGCACAGCACAAGCAAGGAAAAACACTGACTGCTCCTGCCTCGTTGCACTTTCTAGTAGCTTCACCAAAGGCAACTAAGACTTGGATATTCATCAACATAAGGCAGATAATCCTAAGCCTGGAGACCTTCAAATGTGTTTGTCTTTTACCTGACAGGCGTTTTCTAGCCCATGTATCAGCATGTTCTGCTCCCTGTGTTTTGAATGGCTACATTAGAGAACAGAAATGGCCAGAAGAAACCAGATCAGTTTCAGTATTGCTTGGCACCGTTTGCAGTGTAACTGTTCATGAACTTTGTTGCAAGAGATGACTAAAGTAAATAACATTGACCTTGGATCTTACTCAAGATGCACTGTTACAGCATCCACAAAAATTCTACTGGGGAAATTAAGACACAGTATACAAAATATGTATTTTCTGAAAAGCTGGTTTTGCATTAAAAGTTCTGATGGATGATTTTTATTAAATACATTCTTTTTTACTTCACCTCACAGGAACATCTATCAATCTTTCTGGGTAACTAACATTATAATTCCAATATGCATTTTTAAACTATTTTTTTTAATTAATCAACCCTCTCAAGTAAATGGATTAGATTTAATAGGTTTATCTAAAAACAAGTTTAACTATGCATCTTCCACTAGTGTAAGCTGGACATAAAATATATAAATCAAACTACAACCATGCCACAAAATGTTCATGGGAAACCAAATAATGATGAAAAATTACTGTTGTCAATGCAGGTTTTCCAAAGCGGGAG
>VWZW01002093.1:948511-994357 GCA_013397115.1 Edolisoma coerulescens
AGGGGTGGAAGGGGAAAGAAATATAAAATACAAGATGTTTGTTGTTACGCATTACATACGACATCAGGTAAAGAGTAAATAAAAATATTTTAAATTTTTCACCAAGCACTGTGTGCAATACTATGAATTATCTAGCTAGCTAGCTAGTTAGTTTATTGTACTGCATAGTAGGGTAATGCAAAATCTGGGCACCTTTTCCTAATGCAGCTTTTTTTTTTCCTACATAAGTGATAACAGCTGCCATCAGTACCACCACAAAGTAGCAGGAGGGAGAAAAAAAAAAGCAGGCCAGAATAAAGTATCCATAGGTTTTGCTAAACAAGAAAAATATACTGTAGTTAATATTGCATCTTTATAAAAAACCCTTAAAGCTGGAACCATTCTGTAAAACATGAAGTTAGCCAGAAAAAGACATAGTTTCAATGGGTACAAAAATAAATTTTTACAGAAGCCACCACTAGACAGCTGCTCAAGAGAACAGTAGTAGCACATTTATGATAAAAGCAGGAACGTCAGAAGGTTGTTGGTAAACTCTGCCTGCCAAATTAGGTTGGTGAGAATTTTTGGCATCTGGCACTGTAAATCTCAAATTTTAGTAATGATAATGTGAATATAAGAGGTACAGGTAAAGAATGTTTACTTTCTGCCCCATTCAGAAGATCGAATTTATTAGATTACACAGTCCATTTTACCCTTAACTCTACACACCAACCTCAGGCTTAACTTTTCTCCAATCTGCTGCCATAGCATGCTGATTTCCCTTCCATCCTCTTACCCGCTTCATCTTCTGCCAGAACATCCGCTAGCAAAAAGCACTAAAAAGCTCCAGAGAACCCCAGGCCCTGGTGGGAAGCTCAATGCCATCTTCATTCTGATGATCAGAGGAGACCTGAGCAGAGCCAGAAGTGTGACAACGGTAGGCAACAGAAGACAACTCTTGGCAAGGTTTACCAATTTCTCTGCAACCTGCCTCTGCTTTGGCAGATTCAAATCCATATGTTTGATGCGTGCATCCCACGCACCAGGCTGCAGCCAGCACGTCTGCTTTTAAAAGAAATTCTGCAGCAGCTTAGGCTGCAATTTCTTCCTGACTAGTGATTGTTTGTTTGGGGTTCTTAAGTGCTTTTCGTGGGCAAACCCAAACTGTCAGTTTTCTGAGTTTGTTCTTACCAGAAATCAGAGGGTCACTGCATATGGTAATCTATGCAGTAAGTGCCATCAAGTTATATATTTTTAGCCCTCCATGAAGGGCAAGTACCTTGTTTCTGATAATTACACAAGGTTTAGAATTTACATATCAAACAGCATTGAAAAATTCATTTGCTCATGAAAAGTAATATTATTTTTCAAAACCAAATAAATTATATTGCCCTGGAATTTTCTACTTTGTCACTTCACATTGGAGGCCTTCTTTTTTGACAATATATAGAGGCGTGAAGACCACAGACACATGGTAGTCCTCTGTGGATTCTGCTAGGAGTGCAGTATCACATTTATAGTGGAAGGCTGTCTCAAAATCTTATCTCTCAGTTATGATCCTGTAGACTACCAGAACTTCTTTTCCTTCTATAGAAGAAGCTTTGCTTTTTAAACGAAATAACTCAGGAATGGACTACTCAAATTCATGTACAAATTTGCTAGGAGATTCTCAAATTTGCTTACAAACAGCAGCTGTGTACTGATTGCCATCAGTGCTGATACACAGGCAAAGAAAGATAGAATGGAAACTGTGCTGCAGAGCTTTTTAATGTTAGATATATGCAAATGAAAGTTTCCAATAAACTTTTACACTTTTTAAATCCAAGTCTAAATCTTTGGGGAAGTCAAAATGTCGCATTATTTTTGAATTGGAACCAATATTATTTCGGACTTTGTCATTTGCAGAGCAGAAAGTATAGTTTTATCTAAAATTCACATTAGTCAATTAAGAGAGACCTGTGAATCTGTATCTCATGCTGAAGATACCTTATACATCTCTGACAATGAAAAACTTCGCTGTAGATGAAAATCAAGTACTTTATTAAGTAACTGTAAGGTGTTTAAGCATACCTTTACCATCCTTAAAGTTGTTTAAAGTTTTTGGATCATTCCACTCCTTCTAACTACAAGAAAAGAGGAAGCTTAAAAACTAGTACAGTACTTTCAGAGCAGAAACAACAAACAGTATCCCGCTGAACTAACTTGGAGACAGAAAAATTCTAAGTAGGCAAATGACACCCAAAATTGTGGAATATAGACAGTAGCACATTCATCTCATCCATCCTTCCAGTTGCCTTAACAGATTCTTTGTCCTTCACAGAATACAACAAAACTTCTTAGACAGAAGGAGAATAGCTGGCAGGTTGAGTAGTAATTGATAAACATAGTCTCTATCAATTAACTTCTGGACATGTATTTCACTGTTACAAAGGCCTACTTTCTTTTCCTTTCCTGTTCACCAACTATATGCTTAGCTGTCCTCATTTGTTAAGAATACTGAAAGCAGTGTGTGAGAACAAACACATTTTTTCCATTAGAATATGTTTTTTAGGGCTTTTTTTTTCCCACAAAAGAAAATATAGAGATTGCAATATCACACATTCCCTCTGGAACTCAGGCAACTCATCATTACCCAGAGCACTTCATAGCTATTTGANTTGTTAGTGACACAGCTCCTGCGTATGATTTATCACTTCTTGAAATTAATGACCCAAGTCTGTTTTTATATTACATTACGAGACTGATACCTACCAAGAGCTGTGTAAGAATATGCTTTTTTAAGACTTGTTAATTTAATTTATGCAAATTAATTGGCAGAGGTTTGAGAATGGATTGCAAAATTTTGTCATTTGGGCTTCTTTATTATAGAAGAGTCAGGTGTTGAAATTTTTTTAAAGCTGTGTTATTCTGTTCTGTGCTGGTGTAGCGTGGGCAGATTCTCACTTGTTAATTATACTGAGAGCACAGAAAAGGATGAAAAATCTTGACAGAAGAAAAGAATAAAATAATTTTCACTCACATGCACTTAAGCTTCTGTCTGCATGTCTATATGGGATAAACATCTTAAAGAACTATAGAATCAAAGAATGAATCTTGGAATGGTTTGGGTTGGAAAGGACCTTTAAAAGGACATTTCAGTCATTGGTGACTTTGCCAGATTGCCATAATTTTTCAAATAGGATGGGGAGCACCTTAGCAACTATACCTACCAGGTCCCTCGAGATTCAGAAATACACCTCATTGTGACAAGTCGATGGGAGCATCGACTTGTATATGTCCAGGTTCCTGAAGTGGTCTCAGACCTGATGTCCTACTTCTTCATTCCTCAGCCAGTGAGTTGAGATTTAGGTATTTGGCAGACAGTGAAAACTGAGACAAAGAAATTGTTGAGTACCTCAGCCTTTTTCTTGTCAGTGTCACCAGATACCCCATCCCGTTTATCAGAGAAAGTACAATGTAGTTTTTGTTCCTTTTCTGAGTAACATACCTGTAGCCAAGTGTATCTCTGTTTGTGCCTTGGTTTTGTGCCTTCGTTTTCCTGATCCCTCAAATACCCTCAAATTGCACCCTCAAACAATATTACTATATTATTCCAAGGACACATGTCTGTAGTTCCACTGCCTACACATTTCCCTCTTGTATTTCTGTTTGGCCAGGGAGGCAGCCATGCTCATTTCCTGCCGTCCATGACTGACTTTTTGTACATTGGAATCAAGAGTTGTTGTGTTGTATAAAAAATGTTGTTAAGCAGCTCCAAGATCTCCTCTCTTCCTTTATCCTGTAGGGCAGTTTTTCAGGCGGTCTCATCCACTAGTTCCTTAAACAGTTGAAAGTTTCTTCCCTTAAGTTTTAAGGTCTTTTTGCATATATATATTCCCTATATAATTCTTACAATGATCAAACCTGCAGTTTCCTTAATTTTGGCATTATGAGAGCAAAAGTGAGACATTGTTTCTTTCAAGAAATAAGAGTTTGTGGCTACAGGATCACTAGATGACAAACACCAGATTCTATTATGTAAGTGGAACATGAAAAACATTGCAAGTAAGTTAATTGTTGGAGCGTCTCTCAAAGAACACAACCAGTTCTCACATTTCTCTATTGAAATGAAGACTAGAAAAGCTGCATTCAAAACAAGAAAGAATATGAATTTCATGTTTGTGTGTTACATTGTTAATAACACCATTTGTGGTCATTTATTGTTGTTCTCTTCATTTCTATGACTGACCTTAACATAGTCATGTAGACCTACTCCCATAAGGAGACAGAATCGTGTGCCGCAGAGCAGATTACAAATCTCCCTGTCTATTGGGAAAATTTTACATTTAAACAAACAAGCAAGCCAAAACAAGTAAAAAACTTTTTTAAAAAGTCCTTTAGGCTGCTTGGACTGCATCAAAATGTATTTACAGCCACATTTATTTCTTTGTGTTGAGGAATACGTTTGGTGCAGGTAGCTCAATGTGAAAACTGCAGAGCAAGCTACAGGTTGAGCTCTGGGGAGGCAGGAGCCCGAGCCCAAGCCCAAGGCAAGAGGCTGTGACCTGCTGACCCTTTGCATTACAAAGGGGGCCTGGGGCCGGCCAGGAGACAGGACATGAAGAGACAGCAGGAGCTGAGGACTCAACTGGAAGAGTAAGACCTTTGCGCACAGACTGTGAGGGTATAAAAAGCCACGGGGTCCCTTCATTCAGGGTCCCTCCTCAGAGGCACCAGCCCCACCTGTTTCTGTGTTACTGCACTGTGAATAAATGGCTTTATGGAACCAGGCATCTGGGATTCTGCTAAGGGAAACCTGCTGTTGAATTGGTAAGGAAACCTGGTCTGACTGTGTGAGAGTGGGGCATGTAAGAAGTCCAACGGGGCACCCGCCAGATCAAAGAAGCTGCTGGCTGCAAAGAGGCCTCAGTCCCAGCAATGAAAGTCTGGTAGTGGGAATGCAATTACCAGAGTGGCTCCTGAATGGTCAGACAGGGAAGTTTCCTTAACATCTGTTCTCAGGAACCAAGAAAACGAAACTAGTCATATTTGAATCATTTCTCTGTAAATTTAAAACTGTTTGCACTGAACTAGTGTTAAATAAAGAAAAAAAAAAAAAGAGAAAAAGTAATGAACAACTATTAATCAATATCCATTAAAAAAAAAAAAAGAGTGAGTCCTTCAAGTTACAGACTAATATGAGTACATGATAAGGAACTGCAAGAGATGACTATGCATGTTCATTGTCATAAAAAAGCCAGGAATGCAATGAGCAGCTATGAAGGAAATTTCTGTTATGAATAATTGTAAGGAAAGTATTACTAATTATAGAGAAAAATAAAAAAATAAATACTTGGCAAAATGGCCAGAAACTACATATTCATCATTGAAGTGAATTTTAGGTATTGTGGATGGGCTTTCAGATGCACTTAATAATGGTGCTGCCACGAAAGTTAGTAAGAGGTTTAATAGCAAAATATGTTGAAGTGATGGATTTGAACCAAAATTCATCTTTTTACAAGTCTTTTAGCACTACCATGCAGAGAAGGTTTATTTTAACTCAGAACAGAAACATGTCTAAAGAGATTCCTGTAACTTAGCAGGAATCTGTGAACTGAACTATTCATTTCCTAAACACTAGCTAGGAGTGAAATAAGCTACAAATTTTCCTGAGGAGAGAAGGTGAAGCTTTTAGAAGAACCAGGTAAAGACATGTTCAAGATCAGCAGGAGGAAAATAAATAGTTTTCATGCCAAACATAGGCAGATTAGAAAACAGCGAAGTCTAGAAAGAAGAAGAAGAAAAAAAGAGACATATTACTGGCAGAAAGTATCAGATCTACAAAACCAGACAACAAAGAAGATTACCAAACATGATGGAAATTATTAAAAATGCTGTCATTATATTTTCCAATACCTGTTGAATGGGCAAGATGTGTTTTAAAACAAAGCCAAGCGTTCAACACAAATGTTTTGTCAGCTTTCTCCCAGGCATTTGGAAGCTGGCCATCCCAGGAAAATAAAATATTCAAGACACAAATGTTTCCATTGCCTACCCTGTATCAAATATCAAAACCACATGACTAATTGAGCAAGATCCCACTAGTTGTCTGATCAGATAGAACACTGGCAGCAAAACACTGGTTTACTTTTTCATAGATGACAGAAAGGAAACTACAGGACACTTTCACACACCTCATTAAATCCTTTTGATAAAGCACCTTCAATATACCTGCTGAAATTTTACTCTGTCAAATAAATTATTAGTATTTGGACACAATTGCCATGTACAGCACCACCATCGGGACATGTATTGCAGAGCCTGAAATAAGATGCTGCTTGGACTGGAATGGTTCAGACAATAGGAAGTGACAAGGAAGGTTATAGAATATAGAAGCTCTAAATTATAAGTGCTCCAGAGTAAGCTAATTAAATCCAAGCTCATTTCACAATGCTGAAATATGGGTCCCCTTCCCACCCCTACCCCCCAAATGACTGCATGGTAACAGACTCCTTATTTACACTAATGCAATTCTACTGATTGGGGGAAGTTTACTCAACATTATGCTTGCAAATGTGAATAAAGAATTCAGTTCACAGCCATCATTTTGTTAAGCTGTTGCAGTAGCGACAGGGGTTACAAGTTTATCAGCTACAACTTGGTTAACGCAAGGAGAGAAATCTAAATTAGATTTGATGGACAGATCTAGTGTTGTAAGCTCCTTTGTAGTTGACATTTTTTTAAGCTTTTTTCTCTTTCTAACTGTACCTTGAGGGATGTAGAGCATACATGCTCAGGCAAAAAAATGCATTTAGAATCCATATAAGAGAAGGTCAGAAGGGAGGATTGTTGATAGAATGTGGAAATGGAAGTGGTGTCAAATATGCTTAAATAGAATTTCCATAAGACTTACAGCACTTACAACTTATCAGGCACAAGAAAATGGGACCAAATTTTTCTGCTGGTCATAAATGTTACACAAGTATTCTAAAAAGCAGATGTCAATTGACATTTCTCTGTTGTCCAGGTTTATTGCAAACCACAGAGAGATGGTTAAGTCTCTCTTTTCCCTAAGAAAATTATTTTTAGAACATATTGAACTGAGCATTGCTATGAATAAATTCATTAAGATTGTCACAGAGAGTTGTACATTTTTCTTATGTTCTTATACTCTTATGACTCTGTAAGAGACTACAACAAGACTCACTCCCCCTGTGCAAGTTCATGGTGTCAGGAAGGACTAACTGATAACTGTGGTAGCAACATGTCTTAAACAAGATATTTGACTTACATGGTGTACTGTCTGGCAGTTTCCATTCTCAATGACCTATCTTGGATATCTGGATCTCTGCTACCTTACTGTTTGAATAGACCACAGCATAGTCTGTTATTGAGCCCTCTGGATAATTCGAATGAGTAATAAACTGCAGTTAGTGTATATCTTTCTAGACAGGAAAGACTCAGATGTGTCAGCAGGTGAGACAAACTAAGTGGATAAAGAAAGACTGCTATGAGGGCACGTCCAAATGGCGCAGAGGTGTGAACTGAGGTTTAGACTTCCTGAAGACCAAAATAATTTCTTCAAATAATACCTCACCAGTGCTTGCTGATCTTGTTTCTGTACGCACTTGTCTTGTTAGAAGAAAGACCTTTTAAAATAAAAATATGGAGGAAGAACTCAGGCATCCAGGGCTCTATGAGTTCAACTCTTCTACAAAAGCTAAAATTCTGAAGAAAGTCAGTTTAGAAGCTACCATGGAGAACAATTGGCACCTACGAATGTGAACATTTACTAAGGCTGCTGGATATTTAATTCACTGAAAAATTCAGTTAATGAAGAATCCTTGTTTCTTTGAAAAACAAACATTTTAAAGGTTGCTGTTTAACACAATGTCTGTAGGAGAAATTCACATATACAACCTGCAGTGCGTACAGGTTGCATTTAATAGGATTTTTCAACAACTTGATTTTAAAAATGAAATTAAGTTTAAATTTCACTTTTGTGATATACTGGGTTTAGTTCCTTTAAGATTGTATTATAATAATTTTATTAAAATTTAGTTCACTTACGTCAGCATGTGTCACTAATTTTTTTCCTTGTAAGAAGTAAGTATGAACATTCTTATACTTGTATAAACAAGGGTTGCAAGGATGGGTAAGATCCAACCATTTCTGCAAATATTTCTTTCTAGTTTAGCATTATTATTCTTGTGGGCTGAATCAATTTTCCACAGGTAATTTGATTTTAAAAAATAGAGAATTATAGAACTATTGTTTTTTTCTAAATGGCATTTTTCACTATGTGAAAGATGGCAATATATAGAAGAGTTTGTTTATGATCCATGTGAGGTTTATTAAAGTATTATAAATAGAGTCATAGGATTTTAAATGTGTAGGTTTAAAATTTGGGTTATTAAACCATTTTTTGAAGCCTTTTACTAACTAAAAAGGTATTCAACAATAAACTGCTAATAAATATCTAAAGAAATCTCAAAATCACTTAAGCGTATACTTTCATTTAAAAATCCATGTTCACGTTAAACACTTTTTTAATGTTTACGTAGCATTAGACTGTGTTTTAAACCGCTCTTCTGGGAGCAAAAGATTTTGCACGTCCTAACAACTGCATGGGAAGAATGACACAACTGGGGCATCATATTCTCCACTCTTCTACACATTCAGCAGATCAGTGTGCTCACCTGTATTGAGTGAATTTGTGAATCCCAGAGTCACAGAATGGGTCAGGTTGGAAGGGACCACATGGGGTCATCTGGTCATACCTCCCTGCTCAAGTAGGGTCATCCCAGAGCACATTGAACAGGATTGCATCCAGACAGTTCTTGAATATCTCCAGTGAGGGAGACACCACAGCCTCTCTAAGCAACCTGTTAAAGTGCTTGGTCATTGCAAGGTAAAGAAGTTCCTCCTCATGTTCAGGTGGAACTTCCTGTGCATCAGTTTCTGCCCCTTGCCTCTTGTCCTATTGCTCAGCACCACAGAGCAGAGCCTGGATCCACCCTCTGACAACCTCCTTTCAGATACTCATAGACATTGATGAGGTCCCCTCTCGGTCATCTCTTCTCATCTGAACAGGCCCACCTGTCTCAGCCTTTCCTTACAGGAGAGATGCTCCAGTCCCCCATTCATCTTTGTTGCTCTTCACTGAACCTGCTGCAGGAGCTCCATGTCTCTCTTGGACTGAGGAGCCCAGAACTGGACACAACACTCTGGATGTGGCCTCACCAGGGCTGAGTAGAGGGGCAGGATCACCTCCCTCGACCTGCTGGCAATGCTCTTCTTAATGCACCCCAGGACACCACTAGCCTTCTTGGCCACAACGGCACGGCTTGGCCACATAGACAACTTGCTGTCCACAGACATCTTGTCCCAGTCTGGTTGCATGTCAATCTTGTAAAACATAGAAGGACAATTTTTTCAATTAATTACGTATTTTGCTTAAATAAATAATTGTTTTCTGCTTTTCCCATGCAAGGAAATAGACTTGATATCCCTGCTTAAACTTTCCCTACTTCTTTCTACAACAGACGGCATTAACAGCAGTATTTCAACAGAAAACCAGGGGTAAAACACTAACCTTATATTCTGCAGTTTAAACAAAGAAGTAAAGGAAGTAAATACAATTTGGACCCTACTCAGAAATTTAAAGAGAAACTGTTGTTATATTCTTAGCTATGTGTTTATGATATGTTAAAATACTGGACCTAGGTTCATTGTAGTCTCCAAGGGGACTCCGAAATGCTGAAATACACTGGGAAACTTCATCAACTGCTATTGAAAATTTCCAGTGTAACAAAACAGATTGCAACTCCAGTTTTTAGAACCATTCAAGTCACATTCTCATCCTCCTATTATTTAGTGTATTTTAAGATTTGCTTATTCTTCTACCTAGCAAGGGAGAATATATAGTCAAGAGTTTCATATTATAAACTTTCCCTTTGCTGCTTCATAAGGTATCCACCAATAAATGAAAAAATCCTGGCTTTCAAAAAAAATTGCAGACTTTTATATGTTGTAAACCATCTCTGTTGGTTTTTTTTATTTTTATGAACCATTCCAGGGATGAAATTAAGGCTTATTTGCCTTGTGACAAGCTCTTGATTCTGTTAGCATTGGTACTGATCATAAACTGCTTACAGTTAAAAGTGTAAATAAGTGTTCTTATTGTACTTCTATAAAATGCTACTGTTGGTACCCATGTCTAAAAAGGGTCAGAGTTCAGCTCCTACTGGACAGCAGCCCTCCTTAGAAAACCTATATCTATAATTCATTTCAATTGGGACATGTCTCCTGCTGCTAATACTGCGAGCTTATATTTTTTCTCTATCACCGAACTCTTGAGAGTCTTTTCAGCAATACAATTAATTTAGTATTTTGTATTTAATTTAGTATTTTCATTCTGGGATGCTTTTTCAAATAAAGTCATTACTTAGAATCTGCTTGTTTATTTTTCACAAATCACAGTTAAAAAAATAAAAGCTCACAAAATGCACCTGAGAAAGTATTTGATGAACTAGGATTTAACCGTTTTCTATTCATAGAAAGTAATATCTTTAAATTGCCTGGAGTGAACATTCAATACATGATAAGTATTCCTATACAAGCAGCGCAGTACTCGGTATTGAGATATTGCAAGGGTGGAGATATAAAGAGGTAGCATTCAAATCATTAATGAAGAGCAACCATCTCACAGGAACCATAAACTTAGGATACAATGCCAACCAGTGAAACACATGCTTATTTAGTCCCTGCAGTCACTGCAGAATTTGATCTACACTATCTTCTGTCAAAAGCTTTTGGAGAGAGGTACGGAGACTGTAAGTACTGCATTCTACCTGATACTAATGCAAATTTAGGAAAAACTATTAAATCTCTCTATAAATGCCATTTAAAAGTTCAAAAAAAAAAAAAAAAACCGGATTCTCAGAGATTCTTGGATTACTGGGTTTTTTTAGCTAAAATATGACAAAGTGATTTCTCAACTGTAACATTAGAGCATTAGTATGAGATATAGGAATTTTAAGTTAGAAGCAACAAAAAGTATAATCACTTCACTTGAGAAATTACTTAAATAGCTTTAAGTGTCACCCTGCATTTTGCAGTTCTTCAGCTTGCAATCTCTGTGAATAGTTTCTCACGCACTTTCTGTAAACATGCTCATGTTTTGCTAACCGTGCCTGGATTGTTTTGCATTCCTTTGCTAGGTGGACTTTGTATGATAGACATTTCCATTGACCAGTGAGATTGAGAGGAGGAAATCTTCATCCTCCAATCCACGGTGGTTTCTAAGAACATATAAAATGAAAGACGGAGGGTAGAGGTCGAAGCTTTCCTGGCCTCGCTGCCCTGGCTGCTTTGACCTGACAAACTGTGTCTCGCGTGCTTATTCGTGTCCGAGAGAGCAACACTTTAAGTTTGTGAAGTTAAATAGATTAAACCTTTTAGAAATTTGGGCTGATATTCCTTAAAGATATTTGGTTTCTCTCTTTTTATATTTTTTTCCCAGTTAAATGGACTTAAATATTCCTGTGCCTAATAGATTTTATATGTAAGAGCAGCTGCAAAGGAATAAGCAAGGGGGTAAATTTATATCTTCTAAAACCAAACATTTATTAAGACTTTTGATTGTCTTGTACTGTGCTTTGTATTGTATTGTACTTAGGATCCTATCCTAAGTATTGATAAGAACTGTTGTATGCGTCAATAGACTAAGTGATTGGGTTCCTCAGAACATGTTTTATGACAGCACAATGAAAAATATTTGTGGGAAACTTTTCTGTAGGTTTGATGTCCTAAAGAGTAAGTTTTCAGTAATTCACATAGAAGTACAATATTTTCTGTCAAGATGTTCAACTCCACAGTTTTCATCACATGCACCTCTACCCTCTGGCTAAAAACAGTCCTCTCTCCCAAATGTAAGTCCTCCGTCCTCCTGCTTCTTCTCCTCCTCCTTCTCCTCTTCACAAGGTGGCAGTAACATCTGCCCTAGCATGCTCCATTTATCTCTTGGTTTGTATTCGCACTGATTATGAGATCTAGCCACTCTTCCACCTCTCTGAATTTCATTCCTACTTTCAGCTGTTTCCCCTGTACTTTGGAGAACAGTTATCATTGTCTAGGAAAGCCTCAGTCAACCATGACCACATCTTGCCTTTCTTCAGCTGCTGATTTTTAAGAGTCCCTAAATCCCTTCTTTTGAGAGACAATGCTGTATCACCGACTCAGAGAAATTGAGCAAGCTAGCTCATTATACTTTTCACCATATCACTCTCTGTCAGACAAAATAAAAATAAAAACCCCTTTGATAACATGAAATAAGAAGCATTGTACTGGACAAATGTAATAATACTGTATGGGTATGATGTATGTATACTTAACTTTTTAGCTAATATAAAAAAACCACTTGTAATTGTTCCCTCAATAAATATGTGAGAAAATCAGGTAGATTACTCTGGTGGTTTTGCTTTATATGGTAAGGCCACAGTAGTTCAATTTCATGTTAAAAAATTAGGACTTAGCAAGCAAGCTTTCTTATTTCAAATAAAGCTACAGAATTAATAATGCCTTTAAAACTACACTCCACACAAGCTCACCAAACTTTACTGGCAGCAATACAGGTGTCTGAGTCACTATACATTTCACACATCACTAAATGGGCATATTGCCACAGGACAATTGAACAGGTTTATTATAAATTCTATATTTTACTTTCCACTACAGTTTTGTGAAGCTAATTGATTATTATTGCAAAGTTTCATCAAGATATTTTTCCTGTACTTCATTCTTTTATACATATAATAATAATACTACTTAGAATGATACAACAACTTAATTGATCTGTAAAATCTCTGTATGACAAAGGAAATATTATCCTTTGTTCTAAATAAAATATTAACAGATAGATTTCCTTTAATAAAAACAGCTTTTAAATTATTGTAAACTACAGCCAGAGTTAAATATTAGGAATATAGTGATTTCATACAATACAAGAGATAACTGAAAAGGTTACCTTTAAAACCAACATTTCCTAGACTGAACTTAATAGCAAAAATATCACAGTATGATGCATTGGTGAAGACCTGGTTGCTAGAGTAGTACCATGATATTGAATAATATCTTACTGGTGTTATTTATTTTCTAGACAAGAAGAAGACGTAAATAATATTAACAAAATTGTTGTCTTTTAATCTTTTACTTCCAGTTCTCACATCTATTTACTTGGATTTCTTGCCTAATTATTGTAAAGGTATTGAGTATGTAAAATTATTAGAAAGAAAAAATGCTATGACAAAAATATGGCAAGCATGACCTAAAAATGCCATGAATAAATATTGCAATGAATGTTGTGTATGAAAAATGTGTTTTTCATAGGATCAAAGAATACTTTGGATTGAAAGGGACCTTTAACGGTCCTCTCATCCAAACCCCTGCCATGGGCAAGGACATCTTCAAATAAATCAGGCTGCTCAGAGCCCTGGCCAACTTGACCTTGAATGTTTCCAGGGAGGAGACATTTACCTCTCTGGGCAAGCAGAATCAGTGCTTTACCACCCTTATTGTAAAAACCTTCTTCCTTATGTCTAATCTAAATCAACCTTCTTTTAGTTTAAAACCATTATCTTTTGTCCTATAGTAACATGCCCTGCTAAGAAGTTTGTTCCCTTCTTTCTTAAGAGGCCCCCTTTAAATACTGAAAGGCCACAATATGATCTCCCCAGTGTTTTCTTTTCTTGCAGCTGAACAACCCCAAATCTCCGCTTTTCCTCGCATGAAGGAAGTTCCATCTAATCAGTTTTGCAATCCTCTGCTGGACCTGCTCCAACATGTCCATGTCTTTTACTGAGAATCCCAGAACTGGTTACAATAGTCTAGGTGAAATCTTATCAGAGAAGAGTAAAGAGGGAGAATCACTTCCCTCACCCTGCTGGTCACGCTTCTTTTCACGAAGCCCAGAATGTAAGTGCACGCTATCATGTCCAGCCTTTCATTGACTAGTACTCCCAAATCCTTCTCAGTAGGGCTGCTTTCAATCCCTTCATCCCTAGCCTGTATTGATACCTGGTGTTTCCCTAATTCAGGGGCAGGATCTTGCACTTAGCCTTGTTGAACCTTATGATGTTCCCAGGGGCTCAATTCTCAAGCTTGTCCAAGTCTCCCTTGATGGCATCCTATCCTTCAGGTGTGTCAGCAGTACCACAGTTTGGTGTAGTCTGCAAACTCGCTGAGGATGCATTTGATCCCACTGTCTATGTCACTAGTGAAAAAATTAAAGAGTACTGGCCCCAATATGGACCCCTAAAGGACACCCCTGGTTACCAATTTCTCTGTGTACATTAAGCCATTGACCACTACCCTCTGGATGCAACCATCCAGCCAATTCCTCATCTGCTGAACAGTCAACCCCTCAAATCCATATCTCTCCAATTTACAGAAGAGGATGATGTAGGAGACCGTGTCAAAGGCCTTACCGAAATCCCAGTAAATGACACCCATAGCTCTTCCTTTGTCCACTAATGTTGTCACTCCATTGGAGAAAGCCACTAGGTTGGCTAGGTAGGACTTGCCCTTGGTGAAGTCATGCTGGCTGTCTTGAATCACCTCCCTGTCCTTGGTGTATCTTAACAAAGGGAGGATCTGTCCTATGATTTTCCCAGACACAGGGGTGAGGCTGACTGGTCAGTAGTTCCCAAGGAGAGTTTACCCCTTTTAAAGATGGGTACAACCTTTCCCTTTTTTCAGATGCTTGGGACTTCACCTGACTGCCATGACTTCTCAAATATCGTGGAGAATGGCTTGGCAAGTACATCAGCCAGTTCCCTTAGGAATCTGGGACGCATCTCATCTGGTCCTGCAGACTTTTGTATGTCCAGGTTTCTCAAGTCATCATGAGACTGCTCCTCTCTTACACTGGAGGTGACTTTGCTCCACCAGCCCCCACTCTACTGTCCATCTACTTGAGAGTTGTAGGAAGACAGGTTGTCATTTAAGACTGAGGCAAAAAAGTTGTTGAGAACCTCAGCCTTCTTCTCATCCATTTTTACTAGTTTGTCAGTCTTTCTTATCAGGACTGGTACCCTTTCATTAACCATTTTTTTCCTGGCTGACACACCAGTAAAGCCTTTCTGAATTTTTGTTTGCCTTGCCAAGGTCAGCTCCAGCTGCACATTGACCTTCCTCACTTTATCCCTACACAACCAGACCAACATCCCTATACTCTTCCTAGGATATTTGTCCCTGCTTCCATTGCCTGTGCATTGGCTTCTTGACCTACAGCTTGACCAGCAGATCCTAACTCTGCCATGCCAGTCTCTTGTTTCCCTTGCCCAATTTCTTGCACTTGGGGTCATGAGCTCTTACAGTCTATGGAAAGTGTCCTTAAACATCTGTCAGTTTTGTTCTGCTCCCTTGACCCTGATGGAAGTTTACCAGGGAGTCCCATTAACTAACTCCTTGAACAGCTAGAAGTTTGCTTTCCTGAAGTTCCAGGTCCTGACTTTACTCTTCACCTGACCCATATCCCTCAGGACTGCCAACTCAGGACTACTAGTGCATCATCACTGCAGCCGAGGCTGCCTCCAATCTTGATGTCACCAATTAGCTCACTTGTGTTGATGACCATCAGGTCTAGTAATGCATTCCACCTGGCAGCGCTGTCTATTGCCTGTCTTAAAAAGTTATCCTCCAGGACACTTTAGGTGCCTGTAGATAGCATTCCAGGAGTCTCGTGGATGCCTACAGCACAGTGACAATTATTTTGGGTAGAAACTTCAGACAAGGTACTTTAAAAATGTGAAGGTCTCCCAAAAAAATGGCAAAGAAAAATGCATGCTTCTATCATTCTGAGAAAGATAATCTTTTGGAAATGAGCAAGGTTATGAAAATTACTGTTTCAATATATAAAAAAGAAAGCAAAGGTAAAAAAAAAAAAGACCTGTGAGAAAAGACAGTGGTTGTAAATTTTCCATGAGATGAACTACTTTTTGTTTCTTACAGTAAATAAATAATATTATGTAAAATTACAAATCAAAATAATGCGTGCATAAATCAGTTAGTTATCTAAATTATTTTTTAAAGGGACATAAATTGTTACAGAAAGGTCCCCCAATGAAATGAATTTTCCAATTTCCAGTTTTTTTATTTTGCACTTTGACAATTTTACTCCTGTGCAATGGAGAATAACAATATCTGATTTTAAATTCTCAGTACTGGGTTGCCCAGAGAAGCTATGAATACTCCATCCCTGGAAGTGTTCAGGGTGAGGCTGGATGAGACTTTCAGCAACCTGGTCCAGTAGAATCTGTCACTGCCCATGGCAGGGTGGTTGGAACTAGACGATCTGTAAGGTCCCTTCCAATCATAGCATCGTTACAATGCCATTACCTTAACTAAAGCTGTTAATACAAGTAATACTTTGAATATCTTGGAGCCTGTGTTAATTCAGAAGTCTTTTAAAGAAACTTAATAGACATCAACTGAAATTTTTATCATGTAAGAATTTTTTTTTTTCATCCACAACACTTGGCTAATGCATCTGAAGAAAACAAAAAAGGCCAAAAAATCTAGAACTGTTTTCCTCTTTTTATCTCACTGTTTACCAGCTGTGATAGATTAACATATTTTAAAGGAAATGAAATTCAAACTACTTCTAGTTTCTGTGTGAAAATTATTATTTGTGCATAGATTTCTAATGTGAATATATTTCTAGTGTATTAGAAAAAAGATTCCAAAACAACGCATTTGAGGAAACAATGATTAATACAGACCATCAACACAATATAGTTCAAATCATTTCAATTCAAAAGGGAAAGTGGTGTTTTGATAAAATACAATTTAAGATAAGCATGTATCTGAAATACTTTCATTCATTCATTTTTGGTTTAACATCAAGTTCCACCCGAGAAAGAGTTGGCAAGGGTAATATTGAGGGTTTGACAATTGATGTGAAGTCTACCACTTGGATACCAAAAATGACTATCAAAGAATATTCATTCATTTTTGCCTTTGAAATGCTCAGAAATTAATGCCAATTTGATTTAGGATATTAGTACCTCCAACCATGCCAAAAATGTATTTATCAGTGTCTAGTGACAACAGGCAGCTTTCTAAAAAACATGTAATTTTCAATTGCACTGATAAGTAGCCCTTTGTTCTAAACATGAATTGCAAAAAACAGCATGGAAATTTACAACTCTTCAGATCTTGTATTTGATCCTCATACTGATCTCAGCAAAGAGTAAGTCCCTCTGTACCCCTTGCAAATCTTCTAGCACATAGAAATTTACTAAAACACAGTTAAATAAATGGAAATGCATTCATGAACTCTGTAGACCCTCAGAAGAGCATTATCAATCAACTTCATGAACATTTCAATAAAGAAAATACCTGATGATTTTCAAAGAAAACTGATGTATCCTTGCTTTAAATCAGAGAGGTGGAATGAAAAGGATGGAAGATTTTATCTTTGAGAATACCTTTCTGATTTTAAGAGCACTTATTTATTCCATGTGGAAAGTCAGCCTCTTTCAATGCTTTCCATTTAATCACCAACAATTTAAGGTACCAAACCCATCTTGTCAGTTGACTGCTAGTGACTAAATCACTAGCAGCTGTAATTGCCAGCGATCACATTTCACTAATTTCTGAGTTCACTCTTGGTGAATTGTGGTACCTAATCATAGATTGGTTATGTTCTGCAAATACTCTGTAAGTATTCTTGACTTTACGTTGTCCAAATATTACAGGATTGGTTTGGTGCCTGGGCCATTGCAGTTTGTCTGATTATTTTGATAAAATGATATATGTATCCATGAGAGATGTATAAAAAGAGGTTAATACTCGCCAAAGAGCTAGTGTCCCCATTTCCCAAGGTGTGGATTCTGGACACTGAGATGACAGTTTTCAGAGACGATAAAATAGCAGGGGGAGATAGAAATAGATCTCCAGTATGAGGTGGATGTTGCTATGGCTTCAGGCACTCACAGCATGCAAAATGTACAAAGTTACCATATGTTCTACTGCTCTATGGAGGAATAGGATATGACTAGCTTTAATATCTCTTCAACTACCACTCTCCTCACACTTCTAGACTACAGCTTCCCATTTCAAATACAAGTAATTTTGCTGTGGAGGATGTTCCACCATGTGCAGCCATGCAATACATGCATACTCCAGGGGAAGTCTTATGGCTCATCAGCAACTGAGGCATAAGGAATATGTAAGCTCTCTTATTCCCTTTCTCTCATTTTTTCTTGTAAGCTTCTCCAGGAAAGTTTTACTTCAGGTGGCTGATTTGCTGAGAGATGAGTAAGTCACACTGTTGAGAAGAGTGTGACTTAACAACTGGGTTTTTTTAAACAATAAAAAATGTCATGATTTTACTGTGGAAATTTAGTAGGACACTGAAATATAATTAGTCACTGTGTGAAAGAGCGCAAGTATGATGCAAAATCCTCTTGTACCTGATTACAGTTTCCACTTACCCCTCCAGGGCAACCTATTTTTAAAATTCTGAGGACTAGACCAAATAGAAAACCAGATTCCAGCAGTCTAGATAAGCAACAAGTTCTGAAAACTAAATCAGCTGAGTATCAGTTGAGATTACTCCAGTATTTGATAGGGCTACGGACTAAGAATAACATGCTGACCTTTAGCCTTTCGAATTAAGAAGTACTGTTATAAAATGCTGCCACCTGTCATTTGGATGCAAATTTTTCCTCACAGTTCCTAGAAAGGGTGAATCTAGAAAATTTCAGTTCTTTAAACTCTAGTAAAACATGACGACTTTGCAATCTAGCTTCATTGTGAAATAATTTGTGATTGAATTCATGGCAAGAGGGGCCAAAAGATGCCAGCCTACAGATTTAAGGGCTGAGAAAAAATTACAAGGACTAGTCAAACTGAGGAAGACTAAAAGCAACAAAAGTGTTCTTGTGAGATCCCACTGACTCTGTACAGTTCTGGTGGCCCCAGCATAAGGAGGACATGGAACTGTTGGAGCAAGTTTAGAGGAGGGCCATGAATCTGATAAAGGGACTGGAGCACCTCCCCTATGCAGACAGGCTGAGAAGGTTGGGGCTGTTCATCCTGGAGAAGAGAAGGTGCGTGGAGACCTCACAGCAACCTTCCAGTATCTGAAAGGGGCCTACAGGGAACTTGGAGAGGGACTCTACAACAGGAATGATAGTGATGGGACGAGGAGTAATGGGTACAAACTGAAAGAGGAGAAATTTAGGCTAGATATTAAAAAGAAATTCTTTACTGTGAGGGTGGGTAGGTGCAGAAACATGTTACCAAGGGAGGTTGTGGACACCCCAACTTTGGCAGTGTTGAAGGCCAGGCTGGATGAGCCTTTGAATAACCTGGCCTAGTGGGCCAACCTGCCCATGGCAGGGAGTTTGGGTCAAAACAATCTTTAAGGTACCTTCCAACCCTGTGATTCTCTGTCTGAGAAGAGTCCTTTATACTCTTCTCCCAGGTAAAAAGCAACAGGTCAAGAGAAAATCGACTCAGGTTTCAACAGGGAAGGTTTAGGTTGGTTATTAGAAAAATGTTATTCACTAAAAGGGTGGCCAGGCATTGCCACAGGCTGCTCAGGAAAGTAGAATCATCATCCCTGGAGTTGTTAAAAAAATGTGTAGTTGTGGCAGTTTGGAATATGGTTTAGCAGTGAACATGACAGCGCTGGGTTAACAGTTGGACTTCATTATCTTAGAGGTCTTTTCCAACCTCAACGAGTCTATGATTCAAAAAGATATTTCTCACCACACATCCCAGTAAAGACCAGTTCTTGTGCCAAGCTCATGAGCTCACCAACAGCCTATGTGTGGGCACAGTATTCACAAACTGAAAAGAGGAAGACATATGCAGAGTGTTTGGCTGCATGGAGCCAGCAAACAGCAACAAAATAAAACAAATGATATCATCGTGTATCAAGAAGCATGCCTTAGGAGACAAGTGTCACGTGCATGAGCTGAATGCTGATTACATTTCCCAGTAATCACGATGAGACATCATGTGGAACTACTGGCATTATCACGGAATCACAGAATGATTGAGATTGGAAGTAACCTCTGAAAGTCATATAGTCTAATATCCCTGCTCAAGCAGAGCTACCTAGAACCAGTTGCCCAGGCCCATTATTTTTTGTTATCTCCAAGGCAAGAGACTACAACCATTCTGGGCAATCTTTGTTCAGTGCTCAGTCAACCCTCATTGTGAAAGCAATTTCTCAGTTTCAGAGGGAACTCCCTGTGTTTCAGTTTGTGCCCATTGCCTCTCATCCTGTCAGTGAGCACCTCTTTAAGCACTCTGGCTTTACACTCTCACTTCAGGTATTTATGTAACTTAACAAGATCCCACCTAACACTTCTCCAGGCTAAGCAGTTCTAACTCGCTCAACCTCCCTTCAGAATGCTCAAGTCACTTTTGTGGCCCTTCATTGGCCAGTCTCCAGAAGCTCCATATTTCTTTTGCGCTGGGCAGTGCAGAATTCATCACATAACTCTTGGTATAGCCTAAACAGCGCTGAATAAAGCATATCCCTTCCCTTAACCTGCGGTTAATATTTTCCCTTATGTATCTCAAGACATCATTAGCCTTCTTTTTGACTTTGTGTCCACCTGGTCCCTGACGGCCCTTCCTGCCAAGCTTCTTTCCAGATCAGTGGGCCCCAGAGAACCCTCTGATATGCAAGACCCCATCCTCAGGTGCAGGACTTTGTACTTCTCGTTGCTGAGCATCATGAGGTTCCAGAAAGCACATACCTCCCACTTGTCAGCTTGACCTTATCAGCCACTCCTTCCAGTTTCGCATCATCAGCAAACTTACCAAGGGTACAGTCTGCCCCATCATGTAGATCATTAGTGAAGTTTTTAAATAATATTAGACCTAGTATTGACCTCTGATATATATACACCACTAATTTCTGGCCTCCAATTAGACTTTGTTACACTGGTAAGAGCCCTCCAGGCCCAGCCATTAGCAAGTTTTAATCTCACTTCACTATCTGATTATCCAGGTAGTACATGAAGAGTTTGTCTGTGAGGGTCTTACAGGAGACAGTGTCAAAGGCCTTATTGAAGCCCAGGTATACAATATTCCCTGCTCTCTCCCCTCATCTACCAGGCCAGACATTTTATCATAGTTGTTTATCAGGTTGGTCCAGCGCGATTCCCCCTGAAATCCATGCTAAGTACTCTTGGTCATCTTCTTGTTATTCACCTGCCTAGAAGTTTTTCTCATGTTTAGTTGTTCCACTGCCTTCCCAGTAGTGGAGGTAAAGTTGATTGGTATGTTATTCCCTGGGTCCTCCTTCTTGCTCTTTTTCAAGATAGCAGACACATTTGTTTTCCTTCAGTTTTCAGGCACTTATCTCAGTGCCATGAATGCCATCATTGATTAAAGACTATAAAGTGTGGCCTCTCAATTCCAAGCAACTCCCTCAGCACCCATAGGTGCATCCCACCTGACCTGAACCTTATCCACCAAGGGTTCATCTTTATTCCAGGCTTTCCTTCAGTCTCTGAGGACAGAGGTTGACACAAATGAGATGTTCAGTACCTCAGACTTTTCCATGTCTTTTTTATCCAGGTCCCCTTTATCACTGAGCAATGGGTCCACATTTTCCCATCTTTCTTTTATTGCCTGTGTACTTATAGAAGCCATTCCTGTTGTCTTTGATGTACATGGCCAGATACAATTTCATTTAGGCATTAGTTTTCCTACCTTTATTCCTGGTTGCTTGAAAAATGTTCCTGCATTCCTCCCAGGTCACCCAACCTTGCTTTCACCCCTTGTATTCTTCCTTTTTTGTCTGAGTTTGTTTAGGAGCTCTCTGTTCATCCATACTGTCCTCATGGTATTTTTGCCTAACTTCATATTCATTGGGATGGGGTCTCTTGAGCTTGAAGGAGCCAAACTTTGAATATCAGCCAGCATTCTGGGGCCACTCTTCCCTTCAGGGCCTTTTCTGAAGTTTCTGGGGCATGCGCTTGCTTTTGACTCTCTTCACTGCCTCAAGAATCCTGAATTCCAACATCTCATGGTCATCGCAGCAAAGGCTGTCTTTGATCTTCATATCCCAGATGAATTCATTCTTGTTAGTGATTATGAGGAGCAACAGACCACTTCTCCTTAAGTCACTCAGAAAAGGCTATCCTGAATGGGCTCCTGGGTTGCCTGTGTCCGACTGTATTATCCCTCCACTAGATACTGGGGGGTTTAAAGTCCCCCATGAGTACCAGGGACTGCAGACATGAAGCTGTTCCTATGTGTCTATAGAGTCTAATCTGTCTTTTCATCTTGGTCATGTGTCCTACAGCAGACACCCACTATAATGCCACCTTTACCTGTCCTCTCTTTAATCCTAAACTGTAAATTCTGATTTGTCTCCTCATCCATTCCCAGGCAGAGCTCTGTATATTCCAGCTGCTCTCATATAAAGTGCATCTCCCCTCCCCCATATTCACCTTTTGGCCTTCCTAAACAGCCTCTATCTCTCCATTGCAACACCCTATTCCTTAAATTCAATCCTTTTCAAGTCTGACACTGAAAGAGATGTCACAGACAGCCCAGAGCAGTTTCTAGGCATGACTAGTTTGTCTTGAATGTCAATAACTGATAACACACCACTGAGACCAGAGCAGACTTCCATGAACACTACCAGGATCAGGCATGAACAGCTGCAGTGCAGGAAGATGTCTGTACAGGAAGATTTTATAAAATCAGTCTTCAGTGTTCTGAAATAAACCAAACAAACCCTAAACAAATGAACAACAACAAAACTCACAGCAGAAAAGAATGAATACTGTAAAGTCAGTATGGTCAAATTTGCAAGTAGCCCAAGCTAAGCCTAAAGATAAGAAAAGGAGAAAGAGCTACGAAGACTAATTTATCTAGGACATGGGAAACTGTGAGTCTGTGAAGACAGCTATTGATTTCAGTGCTATACTACTGATACCGGTATTCGTCCTGGCAGAATTACATATGGGGACATCTGGAGAATGGCCAGCTCTGACAACATCCTAGCGCTCAACTGCCATCAAGGTGTGATAATTGTTACAGGCCTGTTTGTACCTCACACAGCCAGTAAGTCAGTACTTTTGCATGTGTTTGCACAAGAGAACAGTGTGTGGCAGAAACCACTGCAAAATTAAAAAATTAAAGACTTAAGAGTATCCTTACCTTCACTTTCAGTTCAGGTACTTTCATTTTAGTGAAACCAACAATTGTCTTGGACAATATGTCATTATACAGTCTGGGAACTGCCCTGATTAAATAGGAGAGTAATAAAGTTAAATCTATTTGTTATTATAGAAAATTGTTATAAGAGACCACTTATGTATGTCAACAGTTTCAAGACTCCATTAGCAACAGAGACTGGTTGACAGATTTTCTTGTCAAAGTCCTTCACTGTACTAGTATCAAATCAAAAGATTTGTATGACAGGATACTCTTAATATTCTTCATGCTAATATGTTCCACTAAGACACCTACTGCTCAGGAGAGATGACCAAGAACTAAGGAAATGGTGCTGTGTACAGAACTGATCATCATCTCATTAACTGCAATGGGTAAAAAATCAGTTTGTGTTTCTTGATCTCAGTGAACAACCTAAACACATCTGCAGCTTGCCATGTTCTGACAGAAGAGACCACCTTCCAGGATGTTATAAATGGATGAGAGAAGTGGACTTTTGTAGTCCTCTGTAACGTAAGTTTCCTTTTGTTAATTTTTTGTTAGGGAAGTTGACTTTTGTAGTCCTCTGTAACATAAGCTTCCTTTTGTTAATTGTTTGTAAAACAATTAGTAGTTAATTAGTTCTAAGTGAGTGTTTAAGTCTGTTAAATGATTAAAAAGCATCTAGTTGTTTGAGTTACCATTAAAGCTGTTTTTGCATTTAATTCAGGAAAATGAGGCTAATTAGTTTAGATCTGATATATGTATTAGAGCTAGAACTTGAGCTGATTGACAGGGAAAGGGAGAATCTTCAAGAAGAAGGGTGTCAACTAGAATTATCATGAGGGGATGAACCGAGGACCCGGATTGGACCAAGACTTCACCAATCACTCGATGCTCCAACACCACTTATTTGAATAAACCAATCACCTAGACCACGAGCCAACGAACACCAATCAAGTTATCTCCAAGGCGAGGACTCTCGAGGCAGGGGTGGTGCTCCTGGGAGGAGTATAAAGAATTACTCCCCTAGGGATCAGCATCTCTGACCAGTCAACACTGGCCAGGCACCCAGCATGCGTTTGGTCCTCCTCCCTGAAAGCAAGCCAACCCACTTATAGGAACCTTAATTGCTCTGTTATCAATTAGTTAATAAATTTGTGCAGCGAAGGATTGGCTTCATCCCGTTTTCTTCAAGGATTACCCAATTAGAGGTGTAAATAAGAACACAAAGGCACTAGACTGCTGTTGAAGGGCTATGTCTTGCTAAGCCTTATGATCACACAGGTTTCATCTCTTCAAGGCCGGTAATATGGACATGAATACACCCCAATACACAACACTTGTATTTGCTATGTTGTCTGGTAGCCATATTTTCATCAGACTCCAAGAGTATGTCAAAGTGACTGCTTTTTCTGATCTTTGCAACTGCTGCTCCTAAACCACTGTGATACCTTAGGTTTTAACTGCTATATTTTTCAAATCCTGTACTGCCTAGTGTGTAACTCTGAAGTTTCATGTGGCCTGTTAGCTGCTGTTCTTTCATACTGGTTAGACATAACAAAGCCTATCTAGGTTTGCCCTTCAAGGACACCAGGCCCAAAATGTGTAAACTAAAAGCCTCGGAAGAGGGGGGCAAACTTGGGGTAATTACATCATGAACTGATGTTATAATTGGAGAATCAACCCTGATATGCAAAAGAACCCGTGCCCCAGGGTCCATCTTGGGGTGTAGCCTTTTGACTGCCCAGGGTGTACCTTTGAAGGCCCTTCAAATAAATACCTCCTTTTATTATCTTATTTTGTCTAGTCTCTGTGTTATAGGCGGCCACCTCAGGCATCAACTTTACATGAAATTATGAGCCAGGAATGGGTACCTAGTGAAACCTTACCAGGGACCAAATCTCCAAGCTGTCCAATTTTCTTAAATCTGGAATTCAGCTTCTTAGAAGAAGAAAATGGATAATTTAGGGGTGTTTGGAAAGAGTGTATCTGGTCCTTGATGTATCTGGTCAGGGCCTTTTTCAGTGCAGAGAGAAGTAATGAGAAAAGGAGGTCATAAGCAAGAACATACAGACAGAAACCTGATGAAAAAATCATAAGGGAGGTAGTGATGAGAACAAACCTGGACAGCCAATCCTTACTAATTGGTAAGGATATGTGAAGTGTGAGAATTTTCATTTTTCAATATGACCATATGACTTAGAATCTATTCAAATCTGGATCATAAGAAAACAAAGAGACAACATCCTGAGACATAAAATCTGACCCATTAGCATTAGCAAAGACAATAATGAGAAATAAAATTGGTCAGTTGCATTTATTCATGGGCTACCAAGAAACTGCAGGCAAACTGGGGCTTTGCTACTGCTGAAGACTAAACCTGAGGAATGAGGATCTGAGGGCAAATGGACGAGGGGTAGGAGAAGCAGGTAGGAACAGATCAGAGGGTAGACAGAAAGGTGTCCAGGTGGGTGAACTGTAATACAGGGTTCATTCATATACTTGTCTGGCTGAACCCTGGGACTGATCAGCACAGTCTGATCTTTTTATATCTTCACATTAAGTCTTTTCTTTCCACTCATTGAATATTTTCTTAACTATCTCTCAGTGTACTCTTACTCTCTATGCTATAGGAATGTGTGGACTAAATGACCACAAGACTTGTGTGTGCGAGTGAAATTTGGTACCAACTACAGGAGTCAGACTAGAGTCAGAGGCACCCAGAGGTTGTAGGTACACCTGGCCTGGTGTCTGCTACTGGAACAAGTGGGAACCTTTAATCTCGAACCACTGGGGTGAGAATGCTACATGTTGCCTGAAAATCAGCTATCAGAGGACTGGCATGAATGGGCAGGCAGGTTGGAATGGGTGATTTCCAGAGGTCTCTTCCAAAACTAACTTCTCTGTGATTCTGAATCTGTGAGGTGAGTGAGGGGTTCAGTGCTGGCAGCTGCTGTGGCACTGCAGGCACGTGTGCCTGGCACTGGCTGCTGGGAAGGGTCACATTGTCCTGTATCTTCCCCAAATGTGTACATGTCCATTCACTGACAAATTTCAAGTTAAATAGCCAGTGGTCTGGGGGCCACAGGTTTGGATCAGGGCATCAGGCTGATTGAGCTCTTAGAAACAAACCTTGGAATCAACACTCAAAATTACTCTTTTCTGAAAAAGGTTATTACAGAGGTTGATGCAAATATATATGCAGGTTAAGGTCTGAAACTAGCTTTTCAAGTAACTCACTGTTACGTGCTTAATTTATACAGCATCCTGTTCTCTATAGGTAAGGATATTTATTAAATAATTTAAAAACATACAGTCATAACTTTTTAATTTAAAGAACTCCACAAGTGATTGTTTTACCTTTCAAAAACATTCAACATGTGCATCTTTGCGGGGGGGGTTGGTTTTGTTTTTTGAAATAGATAAGGACATGCACATATGCTGAACCTTGATATTTTTCAAGTATTTACAGAATCTTAGAATTAGATTGTACTTTGTTTATGTGGCAGGGGTATGGTAGCAGGGATGTGTGTAGGGCTGCAAGGATGACTTTGTGAGGAGACACCAGAAGCTGCCCCCATGTCAGAGCTGACTGACTCCAGGACCAACCTGTGGCTGGCCAAAGGTGTGCTAATCAGTAGCGTTGGCAGTTGGTNCAGTTGGTGATAACATATTTAACAGGGTGAAAACTACTGCAACAGCAGCTATGAAAGAGAGCAGTGAACATATGTGAGAGAAACAGCTCTGCAGACACCAAGGTCAGTGCAGGAGGAGGGGGATGTGGTATAGATCCTTCGGAAGACTTTGTTGAGGCAGCTGTGCCCCTGCAGCCCATGGAGATCTATGGCAGAATAGAAATCCACCTGCAGTCCATGGAGGATTCTATGGCAGAGCAGGTGTGTATGACTCAAAGGAAACTGCAGCTTATGGAGAACTGAAGTTGGAGATGATTTACGCAGGAAGTGCATCCCATGGAGAGGAGGCTGTGTAGGAATAGGTTTCCTGGAAGGACCTGTGGTCCCATAAGGGACTCACACTAGAGCAGTCCATTCTTGAATGACTTATGTTGGAACAGTTCTTCAGGAACTGGAGACTGTGAGAAGGACATATTGGAGAAGTTCATGAATACCTGTTTCCCATAGGAAGAACCCCACAATGGAGCAGAGGAAGAGAAGTAGAGATGAAGTCCTATAAGCTGACAATAACCTCCATTCAGCATGCTCCTGCACCACTCGGGGTGGAGAAGTTAGAAAGAATGAGTGGAAAAAAGGCATTTTTAGATTGCTCTTACTTCTCATTATTCTACTCTGATTCATTTGAATAAAATTAATTACCCCAAGTAAAGTCTGTTTCATTTATGATAGTTATTGATGAATTTGTTCTCTGTCTTATCTTGACCCACAAACTTTTCATTGTATTGTCTTCCCCTATCCTGTTGAGAGGGGGAATGATAGAGTTTGTGGGCACCCAGCAGATAGCCAGGATCAACCTACTCAACTGCTGTTGCTAGGCTGGAAGGGACCTCTGGAAATCCTCAGTCCAACACTCTGGTCATTGAGATTGCATTACTCTCTGGATGTGTCAGGTCCTGTGTATATCCAAGAGTGAAGACTCCCCAGCCTCTCTGGACCACCTGTTCCACTACTTGCCCATCAGGGAAAGAAAAGAAAAAAAAAAGAAAAACGTGTTTTCTTTTCTTTAGCTACAGTATCCTGTATTTCAATTTGTGTTCATTATCTGTGAGAAGTGGGTCCCTCTTCGCTCCCTCCTATCAAATATTTATACACATAGATAAGTACCTGAGTCTTCTCTACTGTGAGCACTTCCACCTCTCTCATCATGCTTCAAGACCTTAAAAGACACAGATGTGTCTTAGCAGGGCTGAATGGATAGGACAGGATCACCTGCCTTAACCTGCTGTCAATACTTTTCCTAATGGAGCTCAGGAGGCTATTTGCCTTCACTGCCATATAGTGGATTCTTAGCTTATGGTCAGTTTGCTATTGACCACAACCTCAGGTTCTTTCCTGTATGGTGTCTCTTTTCTGCAGGAAAAAAGAAGAGCACAACTCTGTGTAGACTGAAAAGCAATAGAATTCAGTCATTTTGATGATACAAAAATTATGCTCAGAGATTCATTATATAAACTGGAAATTAAAGATGAATATATTCATGTTGTCTTAGATTAAGCTTCCCTTGCTCCATATTTCATGTCCTTGTTTCTCCCTTACTTGGTTCATATTTAGGCTGTGTTTGCCAAGTACCCACAAATATCTGTCAGCAAGTTGTCTCAGGTTAGAAAGCCAAAAAAGACCCTTATAATATTATTTCTACAGTAGGTAGAGGAAGTATTGACAATAAAATTTCTATAATTGAACATGGCTAAATCCATGATGTGCAGTCTCTTTCCCTTTCAGAACAGAAAAAGAAGCCACTCATTATTACCACCCATAAGGAGCACAGATCATTTTATGGCAAGAAATATAAAGGGGGGAAAAAAAGAAAAAAAAATAGTATCAGAAAAATGACTTAAATTTGACAGAGGTCAAACCATTTTTAACTGGCCAGAAGAAATTTAACAGCCCCACTCTCTTCTTTGTGAGTTAATGTAAGCTGACAGATACAGATGTGTCTGGAGTATGAGTCTTATGCCCTTTACACCAGGATATTCCGCAGCTGCTCTGCTTTAACCAAGGATTATACAATGTGACAATCTGAACACAGCCAAGATGCTGCTCTTTCTCAGGAAAGCAAAGAGGAGCAAAAGTGATTTTCTTTCTGTTACTTCAGGGAAAAAGGAGACACCTGACAAGGAACATGAATAGGCTTAGAGGGCTACAGAAACTGAAGGGATAGCTGCTTTTGGCTAGACATCTGCCTTTTAAGGGAGCATCACTTACTAAAAATGCAATGTGGCTGAATGAGTTTAGGGAGAAGAGTTAATACATGCTAAAACTGCCTAGGTCAGGCTTAGTTCATATAATGTTCTGCTACTTTCCCTTCAGCCAGCCAGCAACCTGAAGAAATAAAACGTCTAATGTATTTCACATTCCCTCTTGGGAACATCATACAAGGGATCACTGTAGTAGAATAGAAGCAGAGACCAAATTTCAGAGCAAGGATATTCCTCTTTTGCTCATTGTACTTGTTGAAAGTATATGAGGGGCATACAAGTACTCTGCTAGTATCTTTTGTATCACTTTCTTATCACAAACCCTGTCCCACAGGATCTTTCTTTCAGGATCTTAATTGCCATAAGAATATTCCTTTAGCTGATAAGCTTCAGTTTCTGGTCTAAGCATTTTAAGCCCAGACCACCTGATTCAAAAATGAAAATATCATTCCTGTCTCTGTATTTGCTTTCAAGAAGTTTTAGCTGCCTCTTCATCATACACAAACTGAAGTTAAGCAAAATCTGAACCCCCGTCTTGGTCTGCAAAGCATCTGAAGCACTTCAGCTGTGCCATGATTTCCCACTTTATTTAAGTTATCAGTAAAAACTTAACAACTTACTGATGTAAATAGACAATAAATTATTTCTTGTCCTGGTAAAGGAGTATATGGCTGCATAGCTGTGATATATCTACGTGTTACTGTTGCAGTGGTGCCCAGTGTAAGGTCAATTTTCCTTTTTGTGAATATGACAAGAACAGACTCAACAGTATGAAAAAAATTTCAATGTGGCAGGTCTTTTGTCTTTTCTTGCAGCATGAAATGAAAAATCTGTTTATTACATACTGTTGAAAATCCTTATTTTATTGACAAGCATCATTTAAAGCAAGGTATGCTAAATTAAAGACCTGAACCTGTAAACTAAATATAAATTATTTCCATCTAATGGAATGAACTGAAAAGGGAAGCTAAACATTTTAAAAGTCTGTCTGCAAAGTGTCCCCTTTATACCCGTGACCAAATAACACACGCAGAGAGAAAAACACTAAAAAACATTAAAGGATAAATCCTGAACTTCATGACTACCTATTGCATAATGGTGTAGCCTGAGAGGATTGTGCCAATACAGAAAGAGGAAAACAATACTGAATTAGAGAAAAAAAAAAATCACTATTATATATGAATTTTCTTTTTCTAGAGGATGACTACTTTTGGAAAAAAGAGCCATTACTCCATTGAGAGCTTTCAAATCTCTCACACTACTTCTTATTTAAGTCCCGCAGTTCTTTAAATTCTTTTTTGATTTTCTGACATGCAGCTGTAAGTGGCTGGACAGTTGTATCAGGATTGATCTTGTTTTCTCAAAGTATTCTTCACTCTATACACTTTTGCTTAATAGCATAAAATTCTGCCAAGTTACTAGTAGATGATCTGTGCGCATCATTCTCTGATGTCTCTTTCTGACACTGTTCCAAGGATGCTAATAGATCTTTTTTCTTTACATTGCATACTTTAAAGTATATTTGGACTTTTGGTATCTTATACAAATTGCATCACTCCAACTGGAATATTTAGTTTTTCTTCTCTGCCTCAGAAGTTCTCCTAAAACTCTCTTACTGAGTATTCTGTATAATGATTTCTTCACCCACCTTATTTTGCTTTCTTCCTCTGTTACTTCTTATTAAGCACATCAAATCAAACCAAACCTTTAATCTTGAGGCCAAAAGGCTATCCTTTATACTGCATTTTTCATTTCCATTTGACCTAACTTGATGTTACTTTGTAAGACCCTTCAAATATTTCACCTACTCATATCTCAACACCTTTCTTCAAATGACTTCCTCACAGTACTGTAAGGCACTTCACCTGCTCATTCTAATTACTTTCCTTAAAAAAGTCTTCCACTCTGTTTCTTTTATCTCTTTTGACAAATTGCCTAAAGAAAATCAACCTGAATATCCACTTTGCTTACACAGCTGTAGCACTTTTAGCACCACAATATCTGAGCACTTTCTAACAGCTACTGCTCATTAAACAGAAGATTCATCTGTGGGATGCTGATTAGAAAATGAAAGAACAAAACTTAGAATTCACCTTTTTTTTTTCCATGTCCCAGACCTTCAGCCGTTCAACATTTAGACATGACAGTCCTGATCTATTGTTCTTTTTGCAACTTACCAGCACTAGAATAAGTTAATTTTAATTATAAAATGATGACTCAGAATTCTCAATATTTTTCTTTTAAGAATATTTAAGAGAAGAACTGGGTACCAGGTTGTAAAAATCTTGTTTAAAACATTATTAGTTGTTACTGTATCCTAAATTATGTACAGAAAGCATAACCAAAGTATTTAATAGGACTTCAAAAAATAAAATTTTAAGCTGTGTCACAAATTTTTGCAATGTCTACTGTACACAGGAGTGAAAGAGCAACTTTTACTGCATTTTAAATGCTACACCTAATGCAAGGAGATGGGAGGTACAGTGTTTCTCACAAAGAAGAGATGATGTGTGAATATAACAGCACGTGTTATCGAAAGCCTAAAGCTATTCACAAGCCTTTTCATTTAAGAAAGTGCTTTTAAAAACCTCCTCCTCTCCTCCAAGTCCCTTATATCTCTTATGTTTAGGACTTTGGTGGCTAGAATTCATTTCAACACCTAAACTTTATAATTCTGTTTGCTTTTTTCTGTGATTGTTCATTAACATGCTGATGAAAATGATCATATTCTTGCAGAACAATTTGTTTTCTGGTTTGGTTTTTACTACAGAGAGTAACTTCTGTGGCTTTAACTTTAAAACACTTTTTTGGGGGAAGTGTGGGGGGAGCTATTGCAAGCAAAACAGAAGCTTTGGACAAGTTTTAGCAGGGAGGCTCTCTTGTTGAGTCAACAGTTTCAGAAAGGGCCACATGACTTCAAAACTCCCTCTCAAAGAGGAGCCCAGGTGTGACTGGACCCAAACCTAATCCCAAACATCATCAGTGGTTTATGTCTAAAGGATTATACAGGTGGAATGGAGCCTTTATACAACTTTGTCCAGGATCAAGGATTGCACACCAAATATTTTTGTATTAATAAAATTAATTAATTATTTAAATTTAATGATAATGATAACAATTAGACTAAAAGACTTTAATCAAAAGTTTTTACTGCATATTATATGTAGCTATAACTATTGGTATAGTGCACTATTTATTGAAAAATATTGAAAAAATGATATTAAAGCTAGAAAAATTATTACTATGTAGAAGTTGATGCTACTCACCCGTACCAATGACCACTGGCACATCTCTTTTGATCAGCCTCAAGGAGTAACCTTCAGAGACATTCCCACTCAAGGAAAGAAACTCCACACGCACTCCGAGAAGGGGTGTGTTGGAAGTCCCTGCCATTGAAAAGTGGGCCTGGGCTTTTTTGGAATAAAGTGATTGACTGTCAATCATACCTTTTTAGGCTGGGTGTGTCAACTCAGCAGCTTTGGATAAGTTATCAGTACCATCACTTGTTGGTTCCTTTATCAAATCTGTGTTTGTTTCTGAAATATTGTTCTTCCTTAGAATGTTTAACTTTGGGATTGATGAGTCAGTCTGGTTTCAGCATTCCTCAAGACGAAAAGAAGTGTGACCCCTTCTCCATTCTCCACTGGTAACTTTTGTAAATAGGATAATGCTCAAGCTGGTTTACCCTCACTCCAGGCAAAGCCCTGCTACAGGACGAGTATTGTTCCACAGAATAAGCAGTGTGCTCTCAAACATAAAGCTGGGCGTGGAGAGTGTGTGGCTGGTAAAGAAGAGAGGAAGCAGCAAGCACTGGACTCTAACGATTCAAATTTAAAGATGCTATGGCAACTTAGTGTTATCCTACTAATGATTGGCTTTAATGGCCTTGAGGGAGATACTGATTTTCATGGTCTCCTTTCTACTGAAAAGTATCAAAAAAAGAAGCTGACAATACGAGATAGAAAGAAAGTATAACAAGGTAGAAAATATAGAAACTGCACAGCAAGTGTAAAAAAACAATAAAAAAGGACTACAATAAATGAGGCATCAAAAAGTTGATTCCAGATTCTCAGTGCTTCAGAGCTGTCAGGTTTCTGCTTTGCAGGTTGCTCTGTTATTCATTAAGCATAAGGGTGGAATAGGGAAGAGATGAGGGGGCTTTCTACTACACTGAACTTGGGAAGGTTTCTCCAGAAAAGATAGTTGCTTGACAAGCTGCACAGACAAGACACAAAGCTATCATATACTCAAATTTTATGGATAAATATTCAGGCAACTTGAAGATTTTATCATCATTTATATCAGTACCTACTCAGCTTTATTCAGATCTAGAAGAGAAACTGAGTTTAAGTAATTGCACAAAAGACAAAACTTGGACTGTGTGAACTAAGTAAGTTATATTTTAAGCTCATAAAATGTACCTAACATTATAATAAATAGTCATCAGTGTTGGTATCAGAAGGCAAGGGTGATGCCATAGAAATGGTACCATGAAACATGATTTTGCCATGAGATACCAATCTCTTTACAATCATCTTCATGTCCTGCAGAAACAGGTAATTTGTTCTTTATTTTTCAAAAGTTCTTTTAATTAAAATACTCTTGGTTTTTGTAGGATGTTTTTTCAAAATAAACATAGTCTTTAAAATGTTCATCTTTTGAATTTTGTTCAAAGTTTGTCTGAAAGGTAGCCAGATAAAGACTGATTTTAAATCTTTTACAGTCTTAGCTCACAGCTAAATTGCAATTTGTTTCAATTACTTTTTCTTTCAAGAAAAATTTATCAGATCTCATGTCCTCATATGCAAAGCATTTATAGTTTAAGTGAAAATAACTAAGATATTAATCAACACATGTGATTATTCAAAGTTTTTAGATCTAAATTTTTAGATCCTCTCAGCAACAATGTTGTTTTATTGGTCGATATGACAGTTGATTTCTTTTCTGACACACAAAGTAACAAGAAAAGGATAAAATTGGTGCAAGTTCTCTCCTTCCCAATTAAGAATCCTAGTAATTTGTTTAAATTATGCCAAAAATAGCTAGAGGTTAATAATGGGGTGAATTCTTAATTGCAATTCTTTATTGCCTCTTGACATAGACAATATTAATTGTTAAACTTTAATTTGTTACATCAAATTAAATTCTTTGTCTTGAATCCAGAACTGTCTTTATGTTTGCTTAATGCCGCATTTTCTATCCAGACATACTTGGCTTACATTAAGAAAAACTATTATATAATTCACCCTGTGCTCCTTTAGTAACTATTTAGGTGCCTGTCAACATGAGCACTCTGTAATCAACTGGCAAGTAGGTAAAATAAATCATGAGTCAGTCTCTTCTTTCTTACCATGATGCAAATTTGGTATGTATTTGTTGAAATCAGTGAAATTACATTTTTGTAAAAAAACCATCTATAAGAGAAGAATTAGTCTGACATTATTCTAGTATTATCAAAGTAATTCTTACATACAGAATTGTTTTAGAAGCAGAGCTCTTCCATGGTTTCAGTGGCATGACTTTTCTCTTCAAAGGAATGTCTTAAACGTATCTGTTCAAGACAAAATCTATGCCTTAGTCATTATACGTTTGCACAGAGCATGGTATGACAGAACTGTGTTCTCACCTGAAACTTTCAATGGTACATTAATAGGCTTGCCAACAATAGCCTCAATGCAATCTATCAAGAATAGAAGAAAAAAAATACTTTACAACCTTTCAGGAGAACTTTGTCATTACAGAAGTCTCAAAACATTCTGCCAATAGGCATCTGAAAATGTTTTCTGCTATTCAGAAACTTTGCAAAAAATTAAACTGGTATTTTTGTGGACCTAATTTCAGAGAACAAAATTAACTGCAGCTATTTTTATATGTGTTTTCACAGTTCCATTAGGGGATATTAAGCAATCGGAACTGTTTCATGTTTTAACTAAGAAACTGTTTATGCCAATGTTATTTTACAGGTTGGATTAGGGAAGAAAAGAGTTTAAAAAAACAGTACATTAGACTGCCTTGCATTGAAGCAATTGTACTTGATTCATTTTCTCAGCATTAATAATGAAAATAAATGCCTATAGGATCCCAGTAACCTAAACAAGAGTGGCATATAAAGGATTTTGTCCATCTACAGATATGTGCCAGACCTAATGCCACTAGGGAAAAAGGTTCAATTCAATTTTTATGCTTGATCTAGATTTGGTGGCAATTCATTAATACTTAATAGTACATATCTCTTAGCATGTATGACAAAGTTGTGGAGATGCTTGTTTTCTCATGGTTTACTGTGCAGTCACTGTCATGCATTTATTTTATTAAAAAGAAGGTAGCTGTGAAGCACAAGTTTGAATTGCCCTGGATGAACACAAAGAAATATCTGGTATTTGGAGATGGAGAGAAATCCCTTTCCTCTAACTAACTGATCAGAAACAGAAACAGCTCTAGAAAAGCCAGCATTCAGAGGGCTCATAGAAGTGCAGGGCATTTCCGAAGCCAGCATCAGGTATAAGATTAAAAAAGTTTCCTAGGAACACAGAGTGGATGGGGTAGTTATCAACCAGGAAACCACCAGAAGATGCCAAACTGCATCTCACAAGCAGAGGGGAGGACAAGCCTGGCAAGGGCAGAGCAGACAAGTAACATGGGACTTCTTTCTAAGCCCCCTGCTCAGATTGTTTGATGGCAGCACATAAGGGTTTGCCACATTTCCAAGTCATTCTATTTTTATTTAGTATTAAATCATAAAAATAAAGCAGAGATTTAGCAACAGAAGCTTTTTCTCTGATGTATTTGCTTCAATAAGGGAAAGAAAAAAAAAAGAAGGGAAGGTCAGTTCCAACCTGAGGATCACAGGGGTCTCATCCCCGTATATACCAGCAAGAGGTTTATAAAGAAATAAATCTTATACAATATAAAATTTAACAATTGGTTAAAGCACAGGAGAGGTATCTTCACATCTCTGCATCACTAAAGACCTCTTTTGTATCTATGAAAAATCACGTGTCTTTTTGTGCTTTGGGCCTACACAGCATGAAGTAGTAGTTTCCCCCTCGCATTAAGCTTGCCTTTGTAAGAGTTTGTGGATATTCCAGCAGTGGTGTCCAAGTTCAAACCATGACATGGGTAGGGAAAGAGAGATGTAATTGAAGACGAAGAGATTGGGTGGGGCTCTAGAAGGCCAACATGGAAATGTACTCACTAAGAGGCCATAGTAATTTAAAAGTTATCTTGTCTCTCTAGTGATGATTAAGTTTTGGGCAAATAGCTTCAGGGTCAAAACTTATAAAAGTGCAACTTTGCATAGGAAACAGGTTGATTTTACAAATGACTGGGAGAAGCTATTTTAATCAGAAGTGGTGTGAACAACACAAATATGACTATTCTCCTGAGTGCTATCACATCCCACTTGTTAGTACAGACTCTGCCAAAACAAGATGTGTTATAATAGAGAGAAAAATAATAAGTCCACATTAAGTTTTCTTAAAGAAATAAAGTTCCTGATTGTCCTCTGGGAACTTCTTAGTTCCAATCACTTAGCTGACAATATTTCCCTCAGTATCCATTGTCCAAATATTATTATTATTCACTGTTTATATTATTTCAGAACCAAAATTTCCATAGACAAGTACCTCATAAACCTAAGCATTACACATGCAATGCCAAAAAGATGGTCTCTTCCCTAAAGACCTTCCATTCTAAACATCAAACCAGAAACAAGGGATCTGCCTATATAGTTTGCAGAAAATTTTAGTTCTCTCTCAGAAGATTCTGCTTAGAAGATGCAGGCAAGGGGAAAGAAAGTCATGGACAGTAGAAAAAAAAAGCAAAAGAAGAAGACAGAATGAGTATCCTCTGGGAATTGTTCACATTCTTCCAGCTCTGCCATTTTGGGACTCACTTATAAAGATAATTTTAATGTGCATAATTAGCATAGAAGGTGAATATTGCAGGTGTTGGAGAACCTTTTATATGCTTGCAATGTAATTTTTATTATGGATATGAAAAATGTTATTAAAGAAACCTGTCAGATATGATAAAAATTAAAACTAGTTTTAAAAAGACACAGAGACTCATTCACATCAGCACTGAACAAAGAACCTGTATTTCATAAGCACTGAACCATGGGGAGCTCAGCCCCACAGAGAGATGTGTAACAGGGAGACTGATGTAGTCTGCAGCCAGCAGGTCTAACTGGTTCTTCAAGAAAATACTAATTAGCCTCTAGTAAGGCTGCGGGAAATGCCAGGAGTGAGGAAGGAAATATACTTGTGGTCTTTTCCTTTAGGTATTTATGTCTCTGTCTGCTATTTATATTTTGGCAAAAGAATATATGTGTCACTACATGTCATCATTTTACATAAGCTCCAAAAGGAAAATCATATAGATAGGCAGTCCTTCTGAACAATGACATTAAACACCTAGATTTTGAGTGCATTGAGCTAATCATGCAACCTCCCTCTCAGACTTTCAGTGGAGGGAAATGGGATGAGTGAAAGCGGATTAAAAGGGCACAGCCTATCTTATGTTCTGTTAAGTAAAATTTATCTCAAAGAAATCCTGACAAGAGACTGTACAGCAATCCTTCTAGGAAACTGTCGTCCATAAGGAGTAAAATTTCATTAACAAAGACACCCTGATGTCTGAGCTTAGGAGCCTTGTGAAGCCAAAAAAGATATAACGGGATGTCTAAACTAGAAAGAATATAATCACCAGCATTCCGCTTACAAAACCCAAATTATTAATTTCTGCCTTCTGTAAACCAAGTATTAATCACCTGTATCAAATACTCTCATTACTGTTCAGCACCACTGTTTTAAAGGAACTCATAAACCCATATACTTTAGTGTATAATTTGCCTACCAGTTCTTCAAGTACACTGTACTATCCCTCACCACCCCNGATACAGTTCCATACTGCGACAGTGATATCATCTGCTGCTTAGATTTCTCTTCCATGGGTCTTTGGCACAAAACACATTCTAGTCTTTCTCTCTGTAAAGCTCAGAGAATAACTGAACATAAACTTAAAAAAATAAAATCCAAACTTGATGTTCCCAGTTGGGTGCTTCAAACATATGGATTTGGATGAAACACTGCATATCCTGGCTATTGCCAAATCTTTCAATAATTAAATTTTCCATTTGGAAAGCAGGGAAAACATTAACAACCTTTCTTTGCAAAGAACAGTTGAAATTAAAGTTGAGAAGATATTAAATAAAAATTTCAAAGTATCTCAGCACTAGAAAAAGAATACATAGGGAGGACAGCATTGATAACTACCAGCCAGAAAAAGGTCTTTCATAATTATTTTTCCTTCATATTGTAACAACAATAAAATAATTGAAAATAGTGTTCACAAGCGCAATGTGTTTTAAATAAATCCTACAAATTCTCAAGGTTTTGATTTAGGAAAAGTGTGCACTGGTCCAGCAAATCTAAGCTTAGAATTATGCCCATACATCCGTGAAAGAAAACAGGTCCATGTAATTCATGTAGCATATCAGAAGGACTTAGTAAAAATGAATCTTATACATGTAAAAAATGGTTGTCCAATAAATGGCTCACACTCTACAAATCTTTTCCCTTAAAATTTGCTCATGGGCTAGGTGTTCACTGAAAGAGAGAGTTAGTCAATTACTCACTTAACTCTAGTTTCTCAGGTGGGCATTGTTGTTTTGGTAATGAGTGTATGCTATTAGTCAGATATAAATAAGAGGCTACTGTTCTGAAATTTTCCCAGTGGAAAAGTATATGACAGGTTATTTCATTTGAAGGAGACAGTTCAGAATTATGTTATTTTCTGGAAAATGTTATTACACAGTACAATGAAATATCAGTAAAATTATTTGGAAATATAGAAGCTACGTTTTTCAAACAAACCTTCTGCACTGAACTGAGGCATGTTGCCTAAATCTACCTGTAGATAGTGCAAAGCATCTGATGTGCAAATACTCACAGGTGGAGGATTTTCAAATTCTGATTTCCAGGAGATAGAGAAATAAAACTGTATCATACTGTCTAAAGAAACATACCTAAACATATTTATAGAGATATATATTATTTGTCCAGCAAGTGATCTATTGTGTTTGATCTGAATCTTGTAGATGGCAACTGCCTGTTTTGTTTATTTGATTTTTGTTCTAGCATCTAAGGTGTAAACAGAGCACTTCCATTACTATTCTGTTTATGAGCAGGTTTTGAATCTGAATGAATTATCTCCATTACCTCACTTTGGAATACAACACATAGGGAGATTGTAGCTGGTGAACTGGATTCCATTGTTATTAAGGAAAATCAGAAGATACTCTGCATATGCTTATGAAAATTCAGAGCACGGAAGCAATCTAGAATCAGTCAGAAGTAAATTCATGAAGACACATTATAGGTGTCAAATTCTCAGCATTAGTCTGCTTTGCACTACAGGTTTATCCTAATGTGCATTTTATTCCTTGGTTATGTAGACATACTAGAGACTGCTTCCTTTAGAAGAGGCTTAACCTAGAAATACTTTAGAATGAGAAGAAGCAGCTACTTTTTTTTGTGTGTGTCAATTTCTTTATCTAGAGAAATTAATCTAATTTGGCATAAAGACAGCATTCAAAGCTGTCACTCAGTAAAGCAGGATTGTTGGCACCCAAAGAAAAAAAAATAGAGGAACTGATCAGTGTTACTTTACAGATTTTTTACTGGGAGAATTTTTTACATTACAGATTTTTTATTGGGAGAATTCATGGATATATGCATGGATTGTGTAGTAGTCTTCTAAAGGTAATGTGATTGCATGGGAACCAAAATTATATATATTCACTTTAGTTTTCAAAAATGTCTAAGTTCTTGAAAAGAAATGAGGAGTCCGTATTTCTGAATTTGCTGAACTGTTTACATGTCACAGAGAGACTACATGTCACAAGCACTGCTCAAATAATACTGATGTGGCAAATTTCAAAGACTAAATACAGTGAAGGCAGTATTTAATTTCCCAGCCTTTAGCTGTCCCTGCACTCAGACTCCAACCTAATGGCAGGAGAAAATTCTGGGCCAAAGCCAGCTGAACTGTGTGAGATAAAGCATGGCTGAGCAGATCATGCCTTCCTAGTGATACTACTGATTCTGTGTTTACACAGATCATTTAATGAGAAGCCTCTTTTTGTGACAGCCTGACATTGCTTTAGTCCTAATGGCTCTGGGATAGAACTAAACAAATTTCTTAATTAATTATTTTCTTTCCATAGAATTGACATAATGGAGTGTTCTGGCTCTAACACAAATAGTAAGTAGGAATTATAAATTAAGAATTTGGTACATTTCAAAACTCTCTTAACAAATGCATTACTAAATCTTGGTGTTCTCTCTCCTTTTAACTCTTGTAGAATATTGATCTGAGAAAGCACGAGTATTTTCAATCACTTTTCTCAAGGCAGTACAGGTAAACTCTGTAGTATGTCTGGAAGTAATGGCTGAATAATTCTATTCCTGTATCATCTTTACCTTTCAATGTGCTAATCAAGATAATATGGTTTCCATGCTGTGGTTACTCAATACTCCTGCATTAAACCCACAAAAATATGTTGACAATGCAAAGGTTTTGGCCAAACAAGGTTTTTTGGGTTCCACCACTCTCTCTTCCAACATACAGCTTCAAAATAAGTAGTTTCAAGAAAGTAACTGTGCAATTTAAGTGAAAGGCTACAGTGCTTATAGCACTTCAGCATCTCTGCCTAACACTTTTTTGCTTCGTCTTTCTCCCTTTCTTTTCAGGTGTTATTTTTTAATTAGGAAATATTTTTGTGTTTTAATAGATCACTTAAATTTTCTTCATAAAAAGGTTATTGTGAGCAGATATGCTGTGAGTCAATGATACCATGCCTGACCTGAAGTACTGTATCACAGGCCTTTAGTTTCTAATGCATGAGGAAATTTAGTTACCATGGCTATAATTACCATAATTTTACATCTATTAATTTTGTCTGTAGCATTCATTTCCATAATCTAGAATTTGAAACAAAATCATGATCTTAATGTTGTTGCTGGCAAGAACAGAATTATTGTGAAACTCCTAAATGTCTTTTTTTCTCCCTTTCTCGCTGAATCTCTCCAAATACTTTCCTTCTTATTAAAATTCAAACATCTGTGAAATGGCCAGACAGCAAGAAGATAAAAGCAAATGTGAAGCGACCTTCATCCGTGCTGAACAAATAGTATATTATAAACAGGTTTTCCAGTTGAAGTTACAGAGCAAGTTGAGGAATACCTAAGGCTATAATTTACTAAAAACATGTTTCTTAAATTTCTGACAGTTTCATTTAGCTGACTAATTAAATTGGCTTGTAGGCATTTCAGTAAAGGAGTCTTAGAACTGCACTGTCATTTGGAAAGAAAGTGTATGTGACTTTTCCGTGGAAACATGTTAGCTACTGTCTGTCTCCCCCACTGAACATTTGATTAGTAACAACTAGTCATACTTTATTGAATCAAATGAGAATGTGAAGCTTTAGTTAAAGTAATTTTAAAAATGCACATGCTAACAGTCATATGAGATGAAACATCAAAATGCATATTGCCAAGGAAAGTAAGTGTTCAGGATTTCAAATTTTCCTTTAGAGGTGTATTTTCTAGGACGAGTAAAAAAAGTTAACATGATAAAAGTCGATGTTCCCACTGAAATCAATCCAGTATCACCTAATTGCAATAGCTAACATTCAACTGAATTATATAATCATAGTTTATTATTTCTTTAAAATAGAAGTTTTAAATATATTAAAGGATGCATGATGTCTACATGATATATGGATTCCAAGAATTCTGTAAACAAAAGGCTTTCAACTAAGAAAGTTGGTTTGGATGAAAACTAAAAAAGAATCCTTTCCTGTGTGCATTATCTCACACAACAAAACACAAGAAGTGAAATAACTTCTAGAACAGTGAAATTTATTCTTCCTTACTACTTTTGAGGATAAATAAAACTGAGCACCTTCATCATTCCACTAAAATCATGACAGCTACTTCCAAACCATTTTGCAAGCATGCAATCTACTGCTGCATCAGAAAAACTGTACAATGAAACATCCTACAATCTTGTAAAAGTATAATACAGATTAAATCCTTGATAATGGTCAAAACATTGATATAGTCTCTTTATTTCTTTGAAAACAGCTTAGTATATTGCCATATAAAAGAGAAAGCACCTGACAAGTTTTCTTTCACTATAACAGTGGTTTTGCTTTCAGAAGAAAAAAAAAACACAATGAAAGATAAAATGTTAAGAGCTGCAATTATGTGATTCTTTTACAAAACAGTAGTTCTTCATAGGGAATCATTGAAACAGAATGATTGTGTATTCAAGGCAGGTCACAACAAACCAGAATAAGAGGAAATTACATTATCGTATGAGTGATAAAGATATAGTTTTGGAGGTTTTCGTCAGAGCAAAAATACCCAACAACAACAAAAAGAATTAAAATAGCAAAAATTTCTATTCCTGGATAAGATGATATTGTGGGCTTTGCAGGAAAATACAGCAAACGTCATTTGTGTATCAACTGAGCTAATCAACTGATTCAAGCAAGATTTCTGTGCAGGATAACGATTTAAAATCCGTTAACTAGAACTAAGGAAGGTAAAATGAAGAACTTTTATTTAGCTATGTCTACGACTATGTTAAAATCATTAGGATTCCATGATTAGCATTAGAAATGTGCAATTTCTTTTCCCCAATCCCAAATTTGCATACACTATCATGCCACTGTTTTGGTAGCCATGACATTTTACATATTTTATAACAAAATGTTATAATACTATTTATTCTCCAGCAGCAGCCACTCAGTTTCAAGCCTGCAAGAGTGCACATGACATATTTTATTCCTCTTGAGCTGCAGTTCAACATGAGGAGAAAAAAAACTACTATGATTGCTGCTATTGCTGCCACCACAGAAGATCACAAGAGATATGAGGTTAGTTCAGCTTAACGGAATTGTGCAGAAAGCAGCTCCAAGTCATCTTTGCTTCTCTCAACTCCAAACTTTGGGAGCAAGACAGTATAGGTTAGAGTAACTTTGGGGTGTTTAAAGTCTCACCAGCTAGATACCTAAGTACAGGGAGAGAACAGAGTATGGCTGTTCTGGGACTTGCTGCCTGGGTCAGTGCCTTCTTCCTACACTGCTGTACCTGCCTAAATTACCTCTATATTCAAATATGAACTTGGTTAGGGTCATTAGTCTTTTCAGTGATGTACTTAATATGAGTGAAGTTGACTCTGCTCTCCTAAAATGGTTTATTTAGTGAGGATGAAGATCTCTCTCATTTTCCAGAGGAAATTAGTCTTCACCATAGCAACCTATGAATATTGTATTAGATGTGATTTTCAAAGTATTGGTTTAGACAGGAGGCTCCTATTGGCTTTTGGTGTTCTCTGAATCAGATTTGTCTAGAAAGGTTTTTTTGGAACTTCTAATTAGAAAACTGGAAGAACTGAATGAGACTAGAGTAGACTAGAAGAGTTATGTTCATCTGGAAGGGACCTTTGATGATCATCTAATTCAACAGCCTGACTACTTCTGGTAGAGCAAAAGTTGAAATGGAGTATTAAAGGCATTATCTAACTGCCTCTTAAACACTGACAGGCATAGAGCATCAACCACCTCTCTCAGAAGCCTGCTCCAGTGTTTGCAATTCTCTTGGCAAAGAAATATTTTCTAATTGTCAGATATAAACCTCCCCTGATGCATCTGTGAATCCTTCCCAGGCATCCTATCACAGGATGTCAGGGAGGAGTGATCAGCACCTCCCTCTCCACTTCCCCTCCTCAGTAAGCTGCAGAGAGCAAAGAGGTCACCTCCTCAGTCTCCACAAATCCAGGTGAAGCTGTCATGGGAAGATACGTCCTCTGGGATTGCCCAATGATTCAATCTGCATGCAAGCTCATAATCACCATATCTAATAGACTCGTGTTTCATTTCAGAAATACTCTGTTTCTTATCTAAAAGTAGGGTTTTGATGGTTGAGGTGATGCCTTGATGTGGTTACTTGAAAACAGAGGCTAGACAAGATTAAGAGAATAAAAGCAGGTATTCATTGAAGGGCTTTCAAAGGTCAACACCTTGGGAAGTCAAGAGGCTACACCCAATATGGACACTGGGTCACGGGTTTTTCACACTTTTATAACTTTGGTTCATTTGCATATCAGGGTTAATTCTTCAATTACAATTTCAGGCATGAAGTAATCACTTCAAGTTTTTACTGCTTACTTCCAAGCAGTACAGGATCTGAAAAATATAAAAGTTAAAACCTAAGGCATCAGAGGGAGTTTTGAGGGTGTGTATGGGGTAGATGGTTTTTGTTTGGGTTTTTTGCAGCTTGATTTTACTAGGAAACACAGACTCATTATGTCATTTGCACCAATTCTATGATCATGTAGCTAATAAAGACTTCTACTTCCTCAAAATCTTAGCACTGGAGTGCCTACACTTCAAAGTCTAGTGCCTTCAGGATATTGAGACATCTGCTTGGAGCCAGGAAGTTTGACAGGATTTCCACCTCACTCCAAGAGACATCTACAGAGTGGTGGGATCTGTTAGTGTTGAAGTACAGGCAAATGTCCATTGCTACATTAGCAACAAAGCTCTGAAGCTTTACCATCAAAGGTTTACTCTTCCCATCACCAACGACTATTTGCACCCCTCAGAGATCTACTGGCAGAGCTGCTTCCCAGCACAGCTTGAAGCAGACAGTGGAAAGCTCGGCTGGAAGACTTAAAATCATCCTACACGCCCAGTTATGTAAACATCTGCCATGGAATTCACGACCACTAAGTGCACAAGGGGACAAAAATAATTGGGCATTTACTTCCAACCAAAGATGTTAGAAACCTCCCAAGTCCCAAGCAGATCACCCTAGTGAAAATGCAGTAAGTGTGTATGACCTTTGAGAAAATTTTACTCATATTTAGTTCTACACAATATTCTTATTTCTAGTGTATTTATTCAAACTATAGATCTACAGACTGTAATGATACTGAGATTACATATGTCAGAAGAAGCCAACAAGGAGGAGTTAAAATACAGTGAGAGCTATCACACAAAACAATAGTCTTAGAAGTAGTTTAATTAAGCCATAGATCTGAAATAAATAATAAATTTTTAAAAGCAAAACATAAAAAAAAAAAAAGAAAAACCAAACCAGAAACAAAAAAATAGCACCATGATTATTTTATCCCAGTGTGTGAACAGGGCCTGAGAAATACTGTTTCCTGGTGAGAGTAACCCACAATAATATTTTGTTTGAGCAGTGAAACAAACATATGTAAGTGCTTGCCGTCTGGCCAGTGTCAAACCACGACAGGTACAACCTGCTACAATACCCATGTTACTACTCATGTTTTTTAATTTTTTGTCTCTTTCTTATGTCATGGATCAAATATTTCAAGCAAAAAATGAAAAGCTTTACATGTCTTTTAGTCTTGAAACTTATTTGAGCAACTAATTGAGTAAAACATTTTTTTAAATTATTGATAGTCTGATATGTTGCTTTAAACATAGTCCACCCTTTACAAGTAATTTTTCTAGGACAATGTCTTTAAAATATATTATAAAAGAGAGAAAAGGCAACACTTTAAGGGCAGGATTTCCACAAAAGGTGTCTGAAAATTTTCAAAAAGAATAGTAATATATAGAAGAATTAAATATGGTACAGTATTAATGTCTTGATCTAGTTCAGTCATTTTTTTGGGGAGGTTGCAAAAAAGAAGCAAATCACTTCTGTCACCGCAACTTGCCACTTGGCTCGCTCTGCCGCCCGGGAGGCGAGCTT
>VWZW01002093.1:994564-1021522 GCA_013397115.1 Edolisoma coerulescens
CTGGGTCACCGCCACAGCAACTAATTACAGAGAAATCTAAAATATAAAAGCATGTATTACATAAACCACTGACTTCAACAGTTCCCATCACTATCATCTCTTAAAATAGGAATGTTATTACTGCTTTTCAGTATAGAATTGCTTCTGCTGTGCCCTGCCAAGCTGTTGGCCTCCTCAGCTGTTGATCCTGGACAAACGAAACAACTTTGAAACAACCTCTTTTAAGATGCCCCAGTTAAGAGAAAAAGAAGCTAGTACTGCTAGAAACTACACTCTATCCTGTCTGGAATTGATAGCAAGAGATAAAAATTCTTGATAGAATTGATAAGAATATCCTTCAAGAATTGGTAGAAGGAGGGAACCAACACAAGGCTTCTGACACAAAGCAGATGAACTCCAGGGATAAGTCTCCCATATAGACTATGATCGTAATGCTTCATATAATGCACAGAAAGGTTTCCAAAAGTTCATGATCTCAGAACTCTTGCAAACACATAGAACAACTGATATGTAGAAACCTTTAGGGAAAGGAAGTAGAATTAGCCTTCAGACAATGCCATGGACTTAAGAGAGTTTTGAAATCTCCCAGAGCGGCTAATTGCATGGAATTGAAATACTGTTATCACTTACTCCATGTTAGGGACTATATGAAATGATTATCAGTCTGGTGGAAAAGTTGGTTACCGGGTTTATGATGCACAACCTGTTTTTCAAAAGCAACTGACATTTGTGCCACATCTGCATATGCTATTCTGATACTCTCCTGTTTGATCAGATTCCTGCTAGACCTTTATCTAGCAAACTCTCTCCTGATTTATGGCAGTTTCCACTCCCATTCTCAGTTTATAACAGAATATAACAAAAGGAACTATTTTTTGACTGGTATTTTAAGTTTGTATTTAATGTATTTAATTTTTTTTAAAAATCTGTAAACAGAAACAGAGATATTCATTTTCTGAATACAGGCATTATAATACATAGACTTATAACTAATAATATATAAATTTTCACATTTTGTACAAGTTTATGTACACACACACAAATAAAAACATATTTATGCCCATACATAAAGACACAGACATTGTTTTCACATGAACACACAAACACTGCACATCTGAGCAAATAGCGAGGAGTTGCTTTATCTGTTTGGGGGGTGGTTGTTTGGTTTTTTGGGGGGGAGGTTGTAGAATTATAGGTAAAATGTGTCTCTGGAAGTGAGGGTGACTGATGAAAAGAGATGAGAGGAGTAGGGAAACTCACCCACTTATGAGTCTGCTCAGGGCAGATACTGAATAGCAGGCCAGGTGAAGGACCCCAGAGTCTTTCAAGCTCTGTTTTAGGTCATTCTGTTCCAATGCTATGGAGTCTGATAATGAGAATATCACACAATGAGAGAAATGCATTTTGAACATGTATTTTATCTACATAATAGGAAAAAGGATATTTTGAAGAAAAGTATAATTAAGAGCACTTTATAAAATACATCAAAGAGATGATAGGAAGGATACATACTGTGTACATCTCGAGTGAGTTTGGAAAATTATGATCATTTTAACAGTGAGAAGATCCCTGTGAATGAAGCTTTTAATATATTTTACCTGCTGCTTATACTTTTCTAGTTCATTGCAAAAGAATAGCAGTCAGTTGCTAAAGCAGTTCAAAACGCCAAGTGAGCTGTAACTAAATTGGCAATGAAGAATGACTTTGAGTCACTTCCACAAATGTCTGAAACTTCCTTTTAAAATTTATCCACAAATAGAAGGAGGAAACCAACATAAGGCTTCTGACACAAAGCAGATGAACCCCAGGGATAAGTCTGCCATATAGACTTTGATCACAATGCTTCATATAAAGCACAGAAAAGTTTCCAAAAGTTCATGATCTCAGAACTCTTGCAAACACATAGAACAACAGAAAAAAAAAAAAAAAGTAATTGACTGCAAGTGGTCTGAAAAGAGCTAGAAAAGAGTGGGATAGAAAAATCCAGGTCACAAGCCTCCACCCTGGCATTCATCCCTCACCAATACACTGGGAAACACCCACGGCACCAGCACTTACACAGCCACTGTCACGGCACAAAAGCCAGTAAAACAGAGCCAATGGTTGTTCAGCTGCATAATCCCTGTAGACTTGGAGACTTTGCATGTTAAAATTCTATTCCTAAGATCCTTTTCTGTTGCAGATAAAACCTTTCAAAAGGAGTCCTTGGAGATGTTTCTGAGGATGCAGTTTATGGCTTGGGTCTTTTTTTTCTGAGGGTAACTAGCTTGTAAGTGTATACATAGGCAAAATATCTAAAGGTGAACTTTACACTAGACTTACTGGCAGAAAAGGGTGAAATTTTGAGTAATAGGAAAGAGGGGCTGCTGATGCACTAGGGATCAAGAGGGGAACACCTGTGATAGAGTATTGAGTTTTCATGGCAAGGTTTTCATGGGAAGGGCTTCCACAAGAAGACCAGGAGCTGTCCCCATGTCTGAGACCCAGTTCCAGTTGGCTCCAAGAGAGACTCGGTGCCAGCACAGAGGTTCTGTTGCAATCCGTGTAGGACCACGGTGGGGCAGATATCCACCCTGCAGACTGTGGAGGACTCCATGCTAGAGCAAGTACATGTGCCCCGAAGGAAGCTACAGCCTGAGCTCAAGATGAAGCATGCTCCTGGTAGGAGCTGCAGTCTGTGGAAAAGCCCACAAAGAACCAGGCTTTCTGGCAGAAATTCTGTTCCATGGGGGACCCACACTCTTCCTGAAGAATTTCAGTCCAAAATCAATACTGGAGAAGTTTGTGAAGGACTGTATTCTGTTGCAGAGACACAATGCCACAGCAGGAGAAAAGTGTGAGGAGGAAGAAGCAGCGAAGATGAACTGTTGCACTGCTTATGTTTGGGAGGACAAAGAAGAGTCATGATTGAAGCTGAGTTTGGAAGGAAAGGAGTGGGAAGGTGAAGGTGGTTTTAGTTTTGATTTTATTTCTCACAATCTTATTCTTATGTTAATTGGCATTAAGTTAAATTAATTTTCCCAAAGTCAAGTCTGATTTGCCTGTGACAGTAAATGGGTAAGTGATTTCTCTGTCTGTACCATGACCCATGATCTTGTCCATTTTATTTCACTCCTTGTCCTGCTATAGAGGGAGACAGAGTGAATGCCTTGGTGGCTTAGACTGTGTCCAGGGGATCAAATATGGTGTATTTCTTTAAAAAACTGTAAGTCACTAGCCCTACCAAAATATCTCTATAAAAATGCACATAGCATGGTCTCCTGATTTCAGCTGGGATAGAGTTTAGTTCTTCTCAGTAGCTGATATGCTGTGTTTTGGATTCTTGATAACACACCAATGTTTTGGTTGTTGAGAGGCATTGTTTACCCTTAGTCAAGGACTTTTTCAGTGTCTTGCGCTCTGCCAGGTAAGGAAGTGCACAAAATGCTGTGAGGGAGCATGGCCAGGGCAAGTGACTCAAACTCTACAGAATATTATGCCCAGAATCTAAACTGAGGGAGTTAGCTGAAAGAGGGGCTTGTCACAGTGCCCTATGAGGGTTTGGCATCAGTCAGCAGGTAGTGAGCAACTGTATTGTGCATTGCTTGTTTTTCCTCAGTTTTCTCTTGGTTTTTTTTGTTTGGTTTTTTTTGGGTTTTTTTTTTACTAATTAATCATCATCATCATCCTTGTTATTGTATTTCACTTTTTTTTCAATTATCAAACTGTTCCTATCTCAAACTACAAGTCTCACTTTCAATTTTCATCCCTGTTCCACTGGCTGCATAGTGCTTAGCTACCAGCTGGGCTTAAACCAAGATACATGGGTAACAAAAATTGCTATATACCATTCAGAGGGAACAATCAAGGAAGGAGAGGTAGAGAGGCTGCCCTCTCCGTAAACAATGGATTGAATGCAGAAATCTGCCTTTGAAAAGCAGCAATGGATGGGTTGAGAGTTATGGATAAAAATCTGAATGCCAAGCTAACAAAGGAAATCTTGTGGTTGGTGTTTACTGCAAGCTGTGGGATAGAAGCAAGTATGGTGATGTAGCATTCTTACTTCAGGAAGAAACCCACTCACAGGCTCTGATCCCATTGGGGGACTTCAGTCATCCTGACATCTGCTGGAAAAGCAGCACAGCAAGACATAAGCCATCCAGGAGACTCTAGAGACATATCAAGGGTAACTTCTTAATCCAGAAATAGGCAGCCCAACCAGAAAAGAAATATTACTGGACCTAAATTTACCTTCTTTTGGTTGAAGACATTACCCTGGTCCCATCACTACAGGCCCTTGTAAAAAAGCCCTCACCAACTTTCTTGTAGGCCCCCTTCAGGAGCTGGAATTATTGCGGTTGTTCAGTCTGGAGAAGACATGGCAATATTTCAACCCTTAAAGATGCTTTATAAGAAGGATGGAGAGAGACTTTCTATGAAGGCCTGTAGTGACAGGAAAAGGGGCAATAGTTTTAAAATGAAAACTATAGATTTAGATTGAGCATAAGGAAGACATTTTTTACTATGAGATGGTAAGTGAGACACTGAAACAGACTACCCAGAGAAGCTGTGGATGCCCCATTACTGGAAATGTTCAAGGTCTGGTCTGGCTGGGACTTTCAGCAATCTGGTCTAGTAGAAGGTGTTCATGCCCATGGCAGGGGAGTTGGACAAGCTAATTTATAAAAACCCCTCCAACCCAAAGTGCTCTATGCTTCTATGATTCTAAGACTGGCATCTTGCTCTGGCTAGCCCGAGCCAACACACTCCATGTCATTTCACAGGGAATCAAAATGAATCATACATGAAACATTTCTGCAGTACTAGAAATTGTGTGATAACACCTTCAGCCATAGTATTTGCAAGACCAAAGGAAAAGCAACATTACAGACATATGCTTCTGCAGTTGAATTTCACACTAAGGTTAGGCAAGCCTGAATACTATCAGTAGTTATTAATCACTCAGAAACACTACTGTGAAGACAAATAGAGGAATATAGACCAAAATTTAAATTTAGATAAACCACTCTAGATTGAACAACAGATACTACCAGTATGTTCCATCTGTAATTTTTAATTGAATTCCCTACAGCTATTTGTTCTTTGATCTAAGCAGAATGATAAAGCCATTGTGATTTTTAATTGAATTGTGTTGGTGTTATGCTAAACTCACATACAAGACATAGGCACATTAGCAGATGTAATTTTTATGCACAAGGACCACTCCTTGTGAACTGCTTCTTGCACAGTTGCACTAATTCACTGTGTTGTGTTGCGTAATATAAGGAACTAGGCTGTTTAAATTAGAATTGCAGAAGGGAATTAATTAGTAAATATTTCATCCATGAAAACTACGCAATTATCAGGCCCTCAGTCTGAAGAAGTGATAAGCATTTTTAAGGACAGAATCTAGACTTTTACAGCAGATTTTGGTGGGGATAAGTAGCCAAAAATTGATATTCATAACAGCATATTTCTGTTATTTTCTGTACAAATACAGAAAATGTATTTTCCTGCTATTTATAAATACTAAGCATTTAGTCAAAAGACTGAATTCATTTTATTTGCATAAAACCAAAGCAATTCAATAATCTTATTTTGAATTAATTGATATGTCTGTGAGGAGAAAACCTGTCCATTCTAACCAAAGATGACAGTAGCCTTTTTACACTTAACACTGTAGTTTCCATGAAGAACTTGAATTTAGAGTCTCAGATAAAGAATAACTCTGTTCTTTACAAAACTTATCTAAAGATTTACACCTATTTTATGCCTCCTTTATGACACGTCATTACTAAGATGAATGCTGCCACTTACAATTCCACTGAGATGTTCAGGGGTCTTTATAATGTGTCTCTGCACCAAGGTATATCCCTCTCCGAAGGAAAAAAAAAGTGAATACTGAAAAATTTTTTAATATTCTCTTCAGATAGGTTCTTCCTGTAAGGGAGTAGCCTTGTAAAAGGAACTAAAAAATAAATAAATAAATTAGTAAATGACAAAAAACCTAAATATCTGCAGAAAAAATGGCAAGTAAAATTGTATGCAATTGTGCCAAAATCATAAAGTTTTCTATTTACTTAGAAAACATTCTCAAGTAATTGTTTTTTATTACTAATTCACTGCTTTTATGACAGAATCATAGGGTGGAAGGGGCTTCTGAAGACCATCTTGTCCAACCACCCCTGCTCAAGCAAGACCACCTAGACAAGGCTGTCCAGGACAAAGTCCAGATGCCTTTTGAATATCTCTAATGTAAGAGATTTCACAACCACTTTGGACAACCTGTGCTAGTGCTCAGTCACCCTTCCAGGGAAAAAGTGCTTTCTGACATTCAGACGGAACTTCCTGTGTTTCAGGCGTTGTCTCCTGTCCTGTCACTAGGCACCACTGAAAAGAGCCTGGCGCTGTCTTCTGTGCAGCCCTTCTTCAGGTATTTGTACGCATCGACAATATTTCCCCTGAACCTTCACTTCTCCAGCCTGAACAGCCCAGCTATCTCAGACTTTGCTCAGATGAGATGGTCCAGTCCCTTTACCATCTTCGAGCTGAGGAGAGGGGCAGGATCACCTTCCTTGGCCACCATCAACACTTCTCCTATTGCAGGCCAGGATACCGTTAGCCTTCTTTGCCACAAGAGCACAATGTCGGCTCCTGTCAGACACGGAGTCCACCAATCTTGGAGAGGTAATCTAACAGAATAGACAGTCCATAGACTTTCTCCATTGTTTAGAAAACTTAGATTTAAAAAGGACCTGAGCTTTCAGTATTGATATTTCCTGGTAAGATTGATTTCGAGGAATATTTTGTTTGCATTATCTGCTTTGTAAAGATATACTAAGTTCATACACTGTTCTTCTTTATGAATATGCTTTTTCATACATAATGTATCATGCTTTTATTCCACCATCTTCCCATTTTAGTTTACCATGTTTATAGTATCTCAAGTTTGAATGCTTTGTTTGATCTTGGTTTCATACTAAAACAGTTAAAAACCATTCCCAGCAGCTTTTGAAGATGCGCAACTTAAAAAAAAATTATCAATTTTTATGGCAATGAATATCAGGGTGATTGAAATTTGATATCAGCAACTGCTTTACGTACTTGAGCACCTCCTGACATATTCTGGAAGCTCTACAATGGTTACCATTGTTTCCTCTGGTCAGTTTTAGCCAACCTTATACTTCCGTTGAACAGTCTAGACTTAGGTAACTATTCCCTATCAGAATAGCCTGATGGCACAAATCTAAACGTGAGTTCCTAATAAATTCTATTTTATTCCTTAGTATGCATCATAAAATTACGAGAAAAATAAGGTCAATAAAAATATGACCTAAATATCTCACTGAAACTAAACTAATCGTATATTAAGATATTTGTTTATGCATACTTTCTTGGTTTTTTTTCTCTTTCTCTTTGTTAATATTTACTTTGAGATTTCATTCTTCTGTTCCTTGTGCCTATTATTTTCCATTACCAGTGGTAGTTATAAATCAAAAAGGCATGGACAAACTGCAGGTACCTTGGAGATAGGGAGCAGGAGATACAGAAAGAGCTAGATTACATAAAAAAGCTGCTAACTACTTAATTAAAACAAAAGAAGCATTATTCTTTGAGGATTTTGTAGTCGCCTTTTTAATACTTCAAGTAAATTAAACTTCTTCCAAGAAACTAATAATCTGAATGAAGGTTGTAAAACTGGATATAGTACTCTAGAGGTGATTTATGTGTCAAGAAAATGATCAGGGAAAGTGATCACCTTCCTCAATCCACTTGCTGCCTATGTTTCTGATCAGTTTCTGTCCATTGGTATCTCCAGGCCTTTTCAGTAGTTTTTCATCAGTCAGTCATTGCTTAGGCAATACAAAGGGCTGGTCTTTGCACCATTAAAAGGGTAGTTGATACCTGCCACAGACCTTTACATTTATCCTTGTTTAATTTAATAGCATTCTTTTTGGTCCATTCCTCCAAGTTGTCCATAGACCTTTGAAAAACTGTATCAACCACATCCTCGCTTGGTTCATCCACAGATTTTATGAGGACACAACCACAGATGAATAGAGTACATTGAATGGGATAGGTTCAAGACAGATCCCCAAGAAATTCCCTGTAACTGGCCTCCAGACAGAGAATGGCAACAACAACAACCCTCTGTCCTCAAAACCCCTCAGTCTTTTTACCCATTTAGTAGGTCAGCTACCCAAGCCATAGTGTTCCAGACTGAGTCACTGAATCACAGAATCATAGAATAGCCTGGGCTGGAAGGAACCTCAAAGATCACCTATTTCCAGCCCCTAGACCAGGCTACTCAAAGCCACATCCAACCTGGCCTTGAAAACTTCCAGGCATGGGGCATCCATAATTTTTCTGGGCAGCCTGTTCCAGTGCTGTAAAACCCTCAAATGATTTTTGTTTCTAATATCTCATCTAAACCTGCTCTCTTTCAGTTTGAAGACATTGCCCCTTGTCTTGTCACATATCCTTGTAGATAGCTCCTCTCCATCTCTCTTGTAGGCTCCATTCAGGTACTGGAAGGTACCACCTTTCCCCACTCATCCCCACAACCTTTCAGTAATGAGCAAACTACTAGTGACCTCACACAGCTTTCTCCACAAGAAGATGTTTTGGTTTTCTCATGGTTTAACCCCAGATGGAAACTAAGCCTCACACAGCTGCTCATTTACTCCCCTGCAGTGGGATGGGGGAGCGAACTGGAAGAGTAAACTTGAGAAAACTCATGTGTTTAGATAAAGACATTTTAATAGGTAAAGCAAAAGTCACACACGCAAGCACATAAAAAAATTTAATTCATTCACCACTTCCCATGGGCAGGCAGGTGTCCAGCTGCCCTCAGGAAAGCAGGGCTCCATCATGAGTAATGGTGACTTCGGATGACAAAAGCCATCACTTCAAATATCCCCCTTTTTCTTCTCCCCCCAGTTTACATGCTGAGCATAATGCCATGGGTATGAAATATCCCTTTGGTCAGTTGGGTTCAGCTGTCCTCTCCCAATTGCTTGTGCACCTCCAACCCACTCGGTGTAAGCACTGCTGAGCAGAAATAAAAACATCCCTGTAGTATCAACACTGTTTTCAGCACAAATCCAAAACACAGTGCCAAAGCTGCTAGTATGAAGACAAGCAAGTCCATCTCAGCCAAAACCAGCATAATTTTCTATATAGAATTGCTCATTTTGAGTGAGATCACTTTGCGATTAGTTTGACCTCATATACCAAAAGGATAGCCTAGCACAAGGCTATGGGTCTAAGCACGCAATCAATGTAAACTATTGTAAAATTCAGGGGGAAAAGAATATATAAAACGACCACCACCACCACTCCTCAATGAATTCTTCCTTTACCTTCCACACACACATCCGTGTTGGAGTTGTAGAGGAGAAAGATACTGTGCAGAAGTGTCCTGATTTTTAATATAATTCATTAAAATCAGGTTTCACAAAATTCAAAGAGAAATTAAGTTTCTATGCACAGATTTGCCAAAGTGCAGGTATAGCTTTCATTTAATATTCTTATAGCCATATCCGGTACAATGACATTGCTAAGCTCAGACAAATCTCTCCTGGCGGCTTGTTCAGAACAATATTAGCACTGAGAACATAATACAGGTGATTTTATTTCCATTTTATTCTCCTAAAAATTAATAAAATCTCATATAAGAAATATATCATGTTAATATTTAAACCAACCAAAAGCTTTTGCATAAACAGATATTATTTATTTCCTTGTCTGTCATTAACCCTACAGATTCCCAATGATAACCTTGGAATTCAGGATTTAGTAGATTTTTTTTTTTCAGCTGCTCCAGCAATTTTGTCTTTCATTTTAAAATATGCTATATCTCCAAACACATCACAGCCTACACTGATAATAGTTTATAAATAAACATTGTTATTCATTTGCATTTTTGCAACTCCTGTAAAAGATGTATTAGCCTTCATTATTCTGTTCATGAACTTGATGATAATTTCTACATTGTCTTTTTTAATTGCTTTCCAAGTTCACAGCACTTCTTCTACATAATAATCTCACATTTACATTGAATTCTTTATCCTGAAAGATACCGAAGCCCTTCAAAAAATGTGAGCTGAATTCTATCCTCAGTTTTATCCAAACACCCACCAGCTGCAAAGAAACTGAAAATCTCTGAGGAGACAATTTGATAACTTGAATAAAAGAAAATTGATCACTTTAGCAAAAAATACAAAACTAGTTCAAACTGGTAAGAAGTGTCTTCCTGTAATTTAATTTGTTTTTCTTCTGGGATTGCTCATTTTTTCATAAACAAGTTTCCCTAAACAGCTGGGAGTTCACATTAAAGTAAAAGACTGTCCTTATCAAAGGTTGATTTTTCTTCTAATTTCATGCCAGTTTCCCTGAATTGCTTTATCTCTGTTCTTATATCATGTTCTGGGGGCTTTTTTGCTCACCCCGAGTTTTTCACAAGCTGTTAGGTAGAACCAATAATATCACAGTTCCAGGTAATTTCCAATCTACCACGAACAGGGTGGATCCATCATGTTACTCATCATATTACAGGTGTTAGCCTTATTAGAATATTCTAGTAGCTTTCACCAAAAATATTCGTGTGCTCCCTAACAGTATTTTAAGCATCATGCAACATGCATGCTCTAAGTTTTTATTTTCAAACTCTAATATTTGCATGCTATGCAACCTACAAAACTGCATGAAAATTAAGATTCTATTACCATCCAAATCACAGATTTCTTATGGATTTCTTTTCTGTTGTTTTAATTTATAAGACTGTTTTATCAAAGGCTTCTTCAAAGGCTATATTTCTTCCTATGTCTAAGAAACCAATAAGCATTCCTTGCATACATATTTTTGTCTGCACAAGAATGACGCTGAAGACTAGATAAGTGCTGAAGATGGTATAATGGAGCCATGTTTAAAAAAAGTGATGGTCAAAAATGAATGTCAAATGATATTTCTAAAAGCAAACTGCTTTTTCAGCAAATATTTTCACCTAATTTTTGTACTGATTCCAGACTACTGCTTTTCCACATTTACAGATCTACCATGTAATATAAGTTTCAAAAAAGCTCTATAAAGTAGACATGAATGTCTCCCTGTTTCTTAAAATATTGCAGTGATCTCTAGTCTTGGTCTGCCAAGAGATTTTTTTATAAACAAGTCACATTGAGCACAAAGACATATGGCAAATCAAACAAACAAAAAGTAATTATTCTTTAGAAAGATAATACTGATTTGTAGGCATTTTCTTACTTTCCTTCAGCGCGAAGGAAACAAACTTGATGAACACTTTTAAAGAATGTGCTTTATAACATGCTGAAAACTTGTTTGGTCTGATAACAAAAGATCACAGGACCCCGAAGACAATGTAATGGCAAGGCAAAACTTTTTACCCACAGATCCATATAACTGGGGCATTGGGGGAGGATACTTTTTCCTAATGTAAAAGTTCTAAGAGAAGCAGTGTTTTGATTTCTTACAGTGTTAATGGTTATCTTTCTTAAAGCTCTTTTGTGAGATTTCGTAATCTTACTGACCTCCTAGGGCATTTAGAACAAACTCCTTCCTTTTTTGCACAGACTTTTTTCCCCCCAGTATTGCAGAATCCACAAAACAGGAATCAAAAATCACAAGACCAAGACGCTCAATCAAGTTTTGTTACTAAACTGATGGGAAGGTTTACTAACAAACATGTTTGTAAGTGAATACCAATATGAATATAGCTTCTGGATATTCTCAAGGTAACTCAATATATCCCGTCTTCAGATTTGGGTTTCTATCTTCTCTCAGATATATTTATTTTAATTCTAGAAGTCCACTCACTTCAGATATTTTTCTTAGCAAGAGAAACATATAAATCCCAACACCTTTCACTGTATATGCTGCTACCCATGTTTTTTCTTAGATCACTGATTGACTGACTGTTAGTTTCCACAGATGTTTCAGATGTTTAATAAGCATGGGTTATGAATGTATACTGTTGAAGTAGGACTAAAGTGGATTTTCAATAGAAAAAAAACCAGTATTTGTGTTACTAACGAATGTCTCAGTCATCTCTGGATGGTTTTTTTTTATTTTTCCAGGAAGAATTCTTATAACTTTTTGCATGAGAAATAATTCTGTACTTGAATGTGCAGCTGTTGTTCATCTGGGCAATCTTGTTTCTGATACTCAGGAGAGAACTGCCACAGACCGTCAGCTGTGTAAAGCCTTGAGGGGCCACACATGCCAAAAAGAGAAAATGTAATTGCAATTCATATGGGACTGTGAAGTGCTAGTATAAAAGGTCACAGCACATTGTCATGTGTTCCTCAGTAGCTGAAGTCTGGAAGGAGAATCCTCTGTAGAATTGTAGAGATGGTTATACCCTAAAACAATACGAGAAGGATAGGAGAGGTCACAGTTACAAGAAGGATCTCAGAGGTGCAGAATGGAAGACTCCGTAGGAAGTTATTATTAATTATTATTCACCATTACTGAAGAGGTCATCAAAAACCTCTGAGGCAAAGAAAAGTCAGCTCAGACACAGATGTCCAAGACATTGGCTAATTTATTGTGCAATAGGATCCAAAATCATTTCTCTGTTAGGGCAGTCCCCACATCCACTTGTTCTAGGGTAAATGGCCAGTTGAAATTGCACATGAAACAGCAGGAAACTTCCACTCTATTTCACTCACCTTTTATGATGATAAACCCTTTTTATACATCTTTCTTTGTTCCCATTCACCTTTTCAGCAGTTCCTTCCACTTCATTCCTGGAGATACTGAAAGCAAACAGGCTAGGAAACCATTAGATTGTCTGTTTTTAACTCTGGGTACTTGTTATTCCCCCTGGATGGAAACCCACAACATGGAGTGCCATGAGGATGCCAGATTTCAGACACAGTTCAGCCTGCTTTTCAAGCTGAGAAATCATTTAATGGATTACGTTTCAGGCAACTAAGTTACATACAGTTAAAACAGACTGGAAATACATATATGCTTTTACCTTTTGTAATGGAAATGGAATCAGATTGTTTTTAATTGTTTAGAAGATGCATAATGTACCCTGCCAAAAAAAAAGTGAAAGTTTGGAGAGGGTAGGAAAAGACATCAGATTAGGGAAAAGACATTAGACTCTATCCTATTTTTTTTAGTTGCATATTGTCAGCAGTTGGATTCTAATAAACTTTAGAGCATCTGCTTTCTGAAAAAATTATCTTAATGTGCATGTGTGCAGAAGCATTAATAAGAGTTACAGGAATGAGACAATCCTAGGCAGGTGAAAGCAATAAAAAGACTTGCCTCACTGCAATATTTAAAAGCTGGAACAGGGCATTTCTCCCCTACAAGGCCATTGCTTATTGCCCTGTTGCAATCAGAACTTATATTTGCTGTCTTCCTACCTCAGCTTTCAAATGCCAAGATAAATGGGGAATCCAAAACTACAAAAATGTCATTCCCCCTTCCATTTCTACGCATGCAGTGAGAAACATTTTAAGTGCCTCCTTTGAAGGTACTGTGTAGGCTTTCATGATACTTTTCGAACTACTAACGACTGGGGTTCTGCCACCACATTCCAAACTTTTATAAAGGTGCCAGGAATAAGTCAGACCTTTCAAAACTTAAAGGAATATCTAGACTTCTCTGTTTGACTCAGACACTTTTAAGTGTGTTTTCACACGCATAAGGGCTAGAACCTCTTTTTTTCCAAAACAAAACCAAAAACTGTAATATTCACACTTTCATACCAACTTTTAAGTACTAGGTTTTTCAGTATAATTCTGTCTTAACCCTATTCTGAATCTGACAATAATATTAATTATCAACAAGAGCAAACTGTTAAAGACATCCATATTCCCACATATAACCTCCTTCCACACGACACCAACAAATAATGTAATACCAAAACCACAAATATGCATTTGAGCTTCTGACAATGACAGAAGAAGAAAATATTAAGAAATATAAAGCTGCCTTTGCATGCCAAAACCTAGCTCAGATTCTCCTACACAACTCACTAAATGACTAAATTGATTAAACTACTTCATGCTGCTGTTGTACAGATATTGAGAGTGTTTGTTGAAAGCAAAACTAATTTACTGTGGTGTTGACATAGGACTACATTTATGTAACTAGTCAAAGCAGACAGGATAGTCAGTCACTAAGTGGTGGCAAGGGGAGTCTGTTGTAAGGGCTCTTGAAATGGCATCTTCAACCTGACTGCCCCACTGACCACTCCTCTACTGTTTTTATAATCCAGCTGCCCCTTGGTTTTACACGTCCCTACCAGCACATACATAAAACAAGATCATAGTATAGAAACACGAACGCAATTCAGGCTGATGGAAACCTAGGACATCTCCAGTTCAACCTCCCTCTAGTTGTCCTGGATACGAGGTCAGACTAGACTGACAACATAAACTTTCTGGCCTGCTTTGCTCTGCTGCTCTGTTCTCTGGGTGATCCAGCCTGAGTTTCTCTTGTTTCAGCACCTGCACATTGCTTCTCAGCCTTTCCCCATACCCTAATGTGAACGGACTGGCTGGTGCATCCTCAATTCCCTGTCAGTGACAAAGAGCTGCTGTTAGGTTCCCCTAAAGCCATCTCTTCTCCAGGCTAAATGATTCCTAGTCCAGTAGAAACCCACCCTCTTCACAGAGTTGTTGTTGGCCTTCTTTACATCCAGGACACACCACAGGCTCCTACAATCCACCAAATCCTACAAGCCTGTTACAGAAGAGCTGCTTGTCAGGCAGTGAGTGTCCAGCATGTACAGTTCTAAAGGGATATATTCCTTCCCAGATGTATGAGTTCGTGTTTATCTTTGTTGGATATAATTAATCTCATGTCAACCCATTCCTCCAACTTCTCCAGGTCCCTCTGGACAACAGCCATGCCTTCAAGCATATCAATTGATACCCCCTTTTCTGCTGTTCATGGAACATCTTATATGCAAGCATTCCACAAACTCCTCCATGTTAACAATCAAGATGCTACGCAGGGTCAGTCCCTTTGTTGTCCCACTTGTTACCAGCAACCTGGTAGAGTGCAACTCATCTCAACTCAACCTGCTGAGCCTAACAATCCAATGAGTTTTGTACACATATCATTTTTCTCCCGTTCAGACTGTATCATCCTAACTTGCATAGAGTATTGTGGAAGACTGTCAAAAGCCTTGCTGAAGTAAAGGACACCCATTCCTCTCCTGATGATCAAAAATCTGGTTATTTTTTCGCATAAGGAAATCCAATGTGTCAAGCATGTTTTACCCTTGATAAATCAAGGTTAACAATCACAGGCACAGAAATATTTTTCAGTAAGACCGACTCTGTGACCTACCCTGGTATCAAAGTTGGTTGACTAGTTTGTACTTCCCCAGACAGTTATTTAGGTACATTGTGATTAGAAGTGTAATATTGTTTTTCCTTCAATCATCAGAGACATCCTCCAATTTTCATTTTTTTAAAGATGCTAAAGACCAGCCCTGCAAAGATATTGATCAGCTCTCTCAGAAACCTTAGATGAAGCTTGTCTATAGATATACTATGAATCAAATTCATGCAAATAAACTCTGGCTTGATCTGCATCCACTTTCTTCTTCTTGAATACCTTCACCAGTCTTTGTTGGTAAGACTGAGGTTAGGAAGGCACTAAGTACCTCTGCCCTATTAGTATCCATGGTCATTAAATCACTTGCCCCATGGAGAGACAAAAGGAAAGCGCCCCCTAAACTGAACAGCCCACTCAAGTGAGTATGGGGATGGAGCTCCAATCTGACAACAGGACAGTAATTTCCTCCAAAGCACCTCCCACCCTTGAAAAGGATATGATTGGTCTTGCAGTGGGAAGCTGGAAGTTCCACCCCCAATAAATGGGCAGTGGCAGGGCCAGTGGGTCCAGGTACAGATGCTCAAGTGTCAGCACTTTGTGTGGACATCACTAACCACAATGGCATATACAAATATGACTACTTTTTAATAGTAATACTTAATTGTCATCATATGCAATGATGGTGACAAAAACAACTAAAAGCAACTTTACTTGTTCCTGTTAGTTTATATTTTCTGAACCACAATAAAGGCGCTTCATTTTTAAATACCTTCTGACAATGAGTAACTAATTCTTATAATAGTTTTTAGTGGTCAGTAGCATCTGTATAAAATTTTTATTTAATATTTTGTCACAATTACTTGGCTAGTATGTATTAGACTGCTCTCCTGCAATAACTAGACTATAAAAGAACTGCTCACCTGTACAAAGCCTCTTAGTTGCTTACAGAGTGATGGAATCCAACCTCTCTGTCGCTATGAAATTCCAAGTGACCGTTTTGTGCCAAAGAGTAACACTAGCAGTAGGAAACTAGTAAGCTGCATACTTTTTACAGCATTGTTTCTTTGTTATTATTCCAAATTACATCTATGCTGTCACAGATGACCTACTTCCTCAAGGGGCTGCGTGTTTTCATTTCATCTCAAGCATCACTAACGTCTTCAAAAAAGCAAAAAAAATTAATTAATTTGTTCTTTGGGTACTGGTTTATAGCTTAACACTTCTTAGACTATGAGATGTTTGGTAAAGGGACGAGCTCTTTAAACTTATTTGACAAGTCCATACGAAAATCTCCAGTTTACAGTTTTAATACCTGTGCTAATTTGGAAAACAACAAGTCGGTAGCAGGCTATAGAATGCACACACTTGTATATTAACAAATATCAGGTAATGATTGTATGCACACAATTATTTTCAAGAAGTCATTACTCACTGGTTTGATTTATCAAATTTCCATCTTCTGATGTTCACCTGTGTCTCCAGAAACCACCATTCTAAATACAAATTAGACTTCTTCTTTTTTTTTCTTTTTTTTTTTTTTTTAAAGTCACCGGAATCACCTGCAAATTTGCCTCTTTATAATGTTTTTAATTTTGTCTAAAACCTGAGGTGTAATGTATATGTACTCAACCCACATTCTAAAATTGGAGTGCTTCTATCTTCTGTGTAAACTTTTGTATCCATCATGTCTTTCTTACTTCATATGTTATTTACTTATGAACCATAGGCTTCCTTGTTCTAATTTATTAACTGTTGAAAGAATTATGCCAGTGCTAGCTTTGCAAGATTAGGTCCTATGTTTTAACAAATCTCCCTTATAAATTATCCCTCCTTGCAGTTCTTATACTAGCACTGCAGGTTCTGTGATTTTCTTTATAAATGAAGGCCAACCCCTTACTCCATTAAAACCATTGGCAAAATTCCTGCTGAATTCAGTGTGAATAAATTTAAACTCTTATGTCTCAGTTGTCAAGTAATAGCTAGCACCTACAGTGATAAACACCTACTCTTTATTTTTTAACCTTGACAACATAAACAGGTTAATGTCAAAGTAAAACCTAATGGCAGTTTAGTTTGATGACACCACCACATCATTTTAATTTGTAACTGTCTAAAGATTTCTGGTTTTTAATTTCACTCTTTCCACACATCAGATATTCCAGAGTTCAGAAATTAACTTTTGGAAGATGGAAGACGAATGTTGCACTTCTTTGAACTTCTGCAGTGTTACGCAGTAAAAAAGCATGGCGACAGCAATTGTTTTACTCTTTGAGAATAAATTCTTTCTGTGGCAGAGACTAACACATTATGGCCTGGTCCTGCAAAGCTCTATCTACCATAAGATTTTCAGCATGTTCATCACCAAGTGAAATCAATCAAATATTTGCTGCCAAACACAATGAATTTAGAAGCACTGGCCTCTACACAAAATTTTATTCTATGATTGAGTTTCATAATATTAGCATTTGATAAGCAAAACAGTGATTAATGTCTGCTAAGGTGATGACTGCCTAGGCAGAGAGCAGTAGATATACTTATCTTGACTGTATCAAGGCTTTCAACACTGTCTTTCATAATATCCTCATAAACAAGCTGATTAAGTATCAGGTAGATAAATGGACAGTGAGGTGGATTTAAAACAGAACTGCCTGTTAAAAAAGGGTTGTGAACAGAGGCACGAAGTCCAGCTTGAGGCCAGTCACTAGTAGTATAACCTGGAGACTGATATTGAATCCAAAATGACCTGGATAAGGAGAGAGTGAATCCTTATCAAGTTTGAATATAAAACTAAATGGGGAGGAATGACTGACACTGCATGGCTGTGTTGTCATTCAGAGGCTTCTGGACAAACTGGTGAAATGGGCTAGGAAAAACATCACAAAGTCCAGTACAGAGGTGTAAAGTTATCCCTCTGAGGGGGATAACTCAATGCATTAGCACACCCAAGAAGTTGACTGGATGGAGACCAGCTTTGCTAAAAAGGGTATGTGGTTCCTGGTAGACGCCAAACTGACCCTGAACCAGTTATGTGCTCCTGTCAGGCTGCACATCACAGTACAGAGATATGGATATAATGGAGTGACTCCAGTAAAGGGCCACAAAGGTGGTTAAGAGACTGGAGTGCCTGTCACATGACAAGAAGCTAAGAAATCTGGGAGTGCATAGCCTGGAGAAGGGTCAGGAGGAATTTCCTGGCATCTATAAATGCCTGACGGGGGGCAGAGGTGAATGGACAAGATGGAGACAGACTTTTCTCAGTGATACCCATTAACTGGAGGCAATGGCAAAACTGAAATACAGGAAATCATCTTGTGAGCCACTTTGTACTGGGCAACTGTTTCTACTGCACAGGCAGGCATGAATTAGGCCAAGCTGTACAGAATGATACACAGGTGAAAGGCAGCTAGTCCCAAGAGAGATTACTGAGTCCCTGTTAAAGAATTGGATAATATTCCTTATTGAAACTATCTCAAACTATATCATTCTGCAGTTTTTTATTCTCAAGCACAAATCAAGGAATGCTGTTTAGTTTATCTTTACATAGTGACAGAAATGTACCTCATGTAGACACACATTCTTTTCACTTTTCACTATTTTCTGGGGAAAAGATAACTGCTCCAGAATGATGACCTCCGATTATTCTGTTTGCATTCCTGCCCCAGCCCTTCTTGTAATACTCAAAGCCATCATCATCACTTCTGAAAAGTCTTTAATACAGCTAGTGTAAGCTACATGAATAGTGACATGTGACTAAGGAGAAATGCTACCCACCCTTCCTTCCTTTTTTGTTCTTTCATTCTTTCTTTTGTTCACTCTTTCATTCCTTCTTTTGTTCTTTCTGATATACAAGAGGGCTTAACTCTTGTAGACCACCTGGAACATAAAGTTTGCTATAATAACAAATGGTAGGGCAGATTTCTGAAGTGCAAGGTAAAATTTTCTGAATTTGCTATGAGCTTATAACAAATAAACCTAACAGATCTCAATATCATAGCTAAAAGGAAAAAAATTCACATCCAGATGATATAAATCTTGAATTGCAAGGTCAAAAGTCTTGCTCAGTAATGGAAACATGAAAAATATTTACAATCAATCACTCATTCACATACCCCTCTCAAATGAGCTGGTATATAAAGTATTACATTATACCATGTTTCAAACCAGTTTTTTTAATACTATACTCTCAGTAATTTGCTCTACAAACACAAACTATAATTAGATTTTTTTACAGGGTAACAGGATAATACAACAGCATCATGCCTCAAATGAAACCAGCTTAACCAGTGTTCAGTTTAAACAATTGCATATTTTGGCACTGTTAACAAAGTAACACCCTATAGGAATCTATTGTCAGAGGTTTCTCTGAGTCTAGGCATTTTCCCTGGCATTACGGAGTCTTAGGTTTTGCCGTTTTTCTATTAATAGCTTCTGCTGACAGTTACAGTCCAGAGAAATAATGTTTCAAACAGCTAGCAACAATGGTAGCAGTATGTGTATGCTACGTTTGATTTTCTTAGGCATGACCAAGGAATAGATTTATATTGGTGAAAATGTTTCAATATAGTGAAGAAAGATGTTGACAAAAAAATCATAAATTTATGCATAGCAATTTTTAAAGAAAATATCAAGGCTCAAATCTAAATTTTCTCATTCATTTTAGATGAGACTTTAATGAGGACTTACCTGATACCTTTTCTAGTGGAAAGAGTAACTCATAAAACAAAGAGGAGTATTTCCCAGCTTTGAAAAACATAACAAACAAACAAAAATTACTTACAACACATTATGGTGAATCGCAAGTGGGACTAAAAATTTCAGACTTGAACAAAGATGGAAGAAATCTTTGCATTTTTATCAGTGCAAAACCAAGCTACTTTTCCCTGAAATCTTGAGCTGACAAATTACAGTTTTGAACAGCAATATTAGCTGTCATATATAAGGTTCAAAATTTTAAAACAGGGTATTTCAAAAACAATCTTTCCTAAAGTCCCTTCCCATTTTTAGATGCACAACTGAAGTACTTCCAGTGCTGATAAACACGGCTGTGTGGAAATTGCTCAGATTCTTCCCCTCTTACCACTGTCCTCAGTCCCTCCTTTGAAGGATTCTTCCTTCAAAGAAGGATTTTTGCAAAGAAGGATTGAAGCAGTACACCTCTCACTATACCCACGAGAATTCACTGGATTAGTTAAAAAAAAAGAACAAAAAAAAACCCCAGAACTTGTGATTTACACTCTCCTACACCTAAACGTTCCACGTTGCTGTAAAGCTTGGTGAAGAAAAGGAAATCAATGGTTATTTTAAAAAATTAGGAAGTAATTTTAGTATTTAGATTTCAGTAGTACTTAAACAAGGTGAAATTACATCTGACCTCCACTTGGTTGCATCCTCTATGCAGACTGGATCATAGGATTTACTAAAAAAACCCCCATTTTTGTCTTTGTGAAACACCATTTCTGCAAGCTCTCCACTACTGGTCTTATTTAGACAAATGAAATGTCAGACACAAATTATATACATACAACTCACATAAGGACATAAATAACAGATGTAAAGTGTCTTCTTTTACCAGGGAGACTGTATTTATTTGTTTATTTACTTACTTACTTACCTACTTGGCTGTATGCTGGAGAAGTGGCTAAGGAGGTGGAAGAACATTTTATCAGCACAGCACTCTCAAACCACGAAATGTGAACTGCAGTCAAATTGTTAAGGCAATAAATGCCCTAAATCCTTCCCCTAAAGTGTTGAAAATCTAAAAAGAAAATCAAGAGCATTAGCATGAGCTGAAGTTAATGCTTTGAAACCAAAATAAAATAGAAATCTGTGTTTAAGTGGTAATGCATCTGAGGCAACAAAAACTAACATCAGCAACTCATAGGTGAATCTCACAGCCTGCAGATACATTGACAGTAGTACAGACAAGAACACTAGGCATAGTGTACCTGGTAAGCCTACTAATCTGAAAGAGTACCCAGAGCTCTGTTTGGCATCTCTTTCAAAACTACATGAGAATAGTACAAAAATTTTCATACACAAATTTTATGTTTTGAGCTTTCTGTCTGTTTAGATGGGCAATGTTATCACTTTGCTTACAAATTCTACTTTTGCTTTCATGGACCGTACATTATTGCCTTCTATTTTATTCTAAATATATTTATTGGAATTTAAGTAATCAACAAAACAATTTAAAACAGCAACTGTAGGAGCAACATAACCAGAAAGTTTCTAGTCCATCTGTCTATCAAAATAAGCAACAGACTGTTTATGAAACAAATCAAGAAACCCCTATGAGATAAGTCATATGACTAAGCCCCACATCCATGATAGTGCATTAGCAGTGGAGCAATTGTGTTCCTTTTTTAAGTGGACTATAGTAGTTTGCAGTAACAGCCAATGTAAATCCAGTATTATCCTGTAGGTTTCTTGTTTTGATTGGCATAATCCCTATGAGCACCTTGTACTTCTTGGTACAAGGAAAAATGAGAGTATCTTTTCGAGGCATGATTATCTCAAGTCATAAAACTGCACACATCACACTATCTTCAGGGAATAGTTGCACTACTGTATCAAACTTTGCAGACATACATTTAGCATGGGATTATTTCTTTAAAATATTCTTTAACTCTCAGTCTTCTTTATTACACCTTTGACATACATCAGCTATGAATACTGAGACCAAAGTGAATATCTAAAAGAATATGACAAACACTTCTCAATAATCTTGGAAGATTGAAAAGTCATTTAGTATGCAAAGAAGACAGATTTTTTTAACTACTATGGCCATTATGGTGAAATCAAAATCCAAGTAAGATAAAATTTATTAACTCATAAAGATGTTTTTCCCCTAAAGGACTTAAATACTTTACTCATAAACAGGTGCTTGATCTTAAAGCTTTTTCTCTGGCATTTCTTCCTTTTCTTGCAGTATTTTCTGATTCTGTATTTTCCAGCAGTCATGCCCTATACATGAACAATACAGTTGTCCTCCACTTGTTTTAATTTTCCAAGTGTATTTCTGCTGATGAAATCCGGTCCTTGGAATACTCAAATATATATTCTTGGTAGTACAACCTGAGCAATGAATACTGCAAATTTCCAAAAAGCATTGAGCAGCTAATCTCAAAATTTCACATAAATCATAAAATATTATATTTTACTGCAGTAATCCATAGTTTAAAAAGAATAACAGAATAGTAATTTGTCTTTGAAATTCTATGGCATGTAGATGGGAATACTAACAAATATTGCTAAACTTTAGATTTTTAAAAAAGCAACAAACCTGTCTCCTTGCCAAAGATATAATGGGCTGTTCTATTTATAGGCTTTTCAAAAGCTGTGCCTGCATAGTTGTTATGTGGGTCACCAATGTCAACGACCATAGCCTTACAAAACTTTCAATCAGAGAAGTATTATCATTAGCTTACAGATGAGGAACTGAATAATCACAGTCGTTAAAAGCTGTCTGCATTTATTTATAAGGAATACAATATGAGAGGAGGTTGGTTGTACACCAAAAGATCTGGTGAGGAATATCTGACACTAAGTGAATTCCTGGAACCATTCCTAGGTGAAGAAAATGACTTGGAGTCATGCTAGCCTGATATCTAAAGATCAAAACCCACTAAATTCTCTGGCCCTTAAGTCAAGCCTGGTGAACTGTATTTCTAAGGAGATGTTTCTAGATTTTCAATTAATACACTTCTTGCTCCAGTTTCCTATTAGTGCAACCTTTATCTCAGAGTCTTTCCTGATCCTGCTCCATGTTGAACTATTCTTGTGCACTGGTCAGGCACTGAACAGCCATCTCCCCATGGGAACAATGCCTATGGCTGGTGAAGACCAGCAGAGAATAAACCTAAGGTGGCTTACACGTCTCAGAGAACCAGGGATTTAAGCCAATTACAAGTTGAACTGTTTTATGTGCACTTTTGAAGTGCCTGCCCAACTCCATTTGATCTAAAAATTTCTATCAAATTCATCTGAGAAGTATTGATTTTGTGCACTTTAAGAACAAACACTTGCCAATGCAAACCACGGCACAGAAATTGTGTTGAGGATGCATGCCTGATCTTAACCAAAGCCATACTATAAACATACCCAAAATGGGTCACAAGGCCCTATCACAGTGCAAGAAATTTAAACTTCATTACACCTTCTGAGTTTTACTCCAGAGATTTCACAATGGAAGATTTTTTTAAAATGGTTATTTAGATTCTTTTTGAGTGAGAAAATATGCCAGCTCCATATCCTCCTTTTTGCCATAATATGGGCATTTGGCACATTCAGGCACTTTGCTTCTGTGCAACAGCTTTGTACACTACCTGTCATCCTGTAATACACAATTCTGCTTAAATCATTAATATTTTGTGTGGGACCAAATGCATCCACCAACATAATAAATACAATACACTCAAATATAAAGGAAGTCTTACAGAGATTTATGGAGATAGATTAAGGTTAATAAAATTCTCAAAATTATTCTTTTCCTTTTTGGAACATGCAGACAGAAAAGTGGGGTATTATTAGGCTTTAGATTGTCATAGTCTGGATGATTAGAGTATAATAGGACAAAGCAGGCAAAGGTTAGAAGAGAAAGAATAAAAGCATGGTGTAAAGAGATTGCCCGGGAGAGTAATGTTGCTTAAAAAATCCTCATGCGTTCTTGGAACATAGGTCCATAACTTATTTCCTAAGCTCCATAACTTGAGTCGCCACTTCATACTGTTTAGACAAAGCATCAGAGTTTTGGCAGATGCATTTCAGATGTTTTGCTTCCATTCCTCTTGTCTTCATGTAGCTCCCGCATTTTATATTCCCTCAGGGTGAGACTCAGCAGAGCTCAAAACAGAGGTGAGTAGAGGCAAAATGAACAACCAAACCACCAAAATAATTAGCAAACCACAGTAAATCATCCAGTGTGGCATTTCTGAAAGAGTAAAGGACCTGTACCTAGGTGGGATTAGTGCAGCGGGAAGTTAGGTGTCCATCAACCCCCATCCGTGTATCACTAGCCCAGTTAATCACCACTTAGGAACTATTAGGCTTGACAGCATGAGCTCTGTCAATCATAGTTGGTACAATGTAGTGCTGAAAGTGGAGCAGTCACTAAGGATGGCCCTATTTCTAGCTAACTTGTTTTGGCAGAATGTTTGTGTGCATCAACAGACTGAAATGTCAGAGAGCTAGAAGATGATGTGGGTGAACGTGAAAAACCAGAGAAGACTGCAGAGAAAAAGGAAGAAACCAGAATAAAAAATGAGCAAGTAAACACAAGGAAGAGCAGAAGATTAAAGGTATGAATCAATGCTGTAAATAATATTCTTAAAACAAAGACACAGGAAGTTTTGCATTAAGAATATATTTCAATCAGGTTGCTGTCATAGGCAGGATAAGCATCAATGAAAATTGATCATTCAGCTTATTAAATTCTTTATGTCACAAGTGTCCTTTAATCATGTGTCATACCACCCAGTACTCTTCTACAGCATGTATAACACAAAAGGATGGGAAGAGGCAATAGAAGTTCCAGGTGTGAAGAATTTTGTACCCTGTAAGACATGCACCCCACTGAAGCGGCCCATTAACAATACCCACAGAGCTCATAACACTTAAACACATATTCATATCTCCGTATGACTAACTAAAGCTCTAAATAATATAAATATCATAGATATTTTGCATGTTTACTAGGTGTTCCTGTTACACATAATTACTACCTATTTTCACTTACATTTCACAAACAATTTAGGTTTGAAAAGTTTAAGCCAGCTTTTGTGGTTTTTTCTAATTGGGAGTTTGATTGTTTTTTCTGGAGTGAAGGGTTCATTCTGGGTACATCTATGCTTAATTCTTATGCATAGCATATACTTAGCACAACAAAGTAGAGAATGTGCAACAGGCATTAACAATGGAAAACTCTTCAGGGTGCAGATAAAATACTCTAGATATCTGCACAAGTGTTGCCCCTTAATTTGTCAAAAAGAGAATTGAAGTAGGTCCCTTCTCTCCCTAAACCAAAAATATTGTCAACAACTTAGTTATTTTAGGAGAGTGAAACATGCCAGAACGGCATGTTTACAGAAAGTAAATTAGCTCAGACCTCTTTGTTTCTGTTGCTTGTTCTGCATCTATGCTTTGTTTCTCTTCTCTTTCTTTACCCTATTATGGTAGTATAACACACTCAGAAAAGCACATAGCAGGTTTTCCAGTGGGTCTGTTGGTACAAATTGATTAGCCAGTCCATGCAAAGAGATGTCACGGACACAGCAGGTAATTCCTTTGTGGTAGAGACAGAATGGAAAGATCTTGCAGAAGTAAAGTTCTATGAGTATGTAATGGTAATTGTAAACAGCAACTGCCTCTTATAACATTAACTGGAATCTGGTGTAATGTTATCCATAACAGGTTTTATACTAGCAACCACCATAACTACTTTTAATAGCTTCCTTTAGCTGGCAGCTACAGCTTCTGAAAAGCAACACACACAACTGGATGCCTCCTGTAAGACAGAGCAGAGTCCATTCTTTTTCAGGTTCATGTCCAGTGGCAGCACAGTCATGGAGCCACTGAACCGCTGAAAAGTTTGGTTTGGAAGTGAACATTAAAGGTCACCTCGTCCAACCACTTCCTGCAATGGGCAGGGACATCTTCAACCAGACCAGATAACTCAGAGTCCTGTCTTACCTAACCTGGAATGTTTTCAGGGATGGGGTATCTACCACCTCTCTGGGCAACCTGTACCAGTATTTTACCACTCTCATTTTAAAAGAATTCTTCTTGATACATGCTTTTGCAGTTTCAAACCAGAACCTTGTCTCCTATTGCTACAGGCCCTGCTAAGAAGTTTGACCCAATCTTTCTTATAACCCACTTTTTCAGTACCAAAACCTTCTCTTCTCCAGGTAAAACACCAGCTGTCTCAGCTCTTCCTCATAGAAGATCTGTCCAGACCAATGTTTTGCCCTCCTCTGGACTCGCTCCAACAGGCCCGCATCTTCCCCTGCACTGAGGACTCCAGACCTTGCAACAGTACTCTAGGGGGGCTCTCATGAGAGCCGAGTAGAGGGGGAGCTCTTAGTGAGGAGCTCGAGGACTTAGCATAAAATCTTTACACAAGCTTGTAGCTATTTGACTCTTTTAACACTCTTTTCAGCCCCATGTTAGCAGCCCGTGTAAGTTACTGCAATGCTGTACAGCGGAACATACTCACCAGCAGAAAATTTCCCTAACAGCTGTGGACCGCTATGGATCCCTGAGCACAGGCTGTCACACTCCTAGTCAGCCCGTGTTTACAGGAGCACCAGTGTCTTACGTCTCCAGGCTGCTGAGCGGCGGCCTGCANGTCATCCTTTTTCTCCATGTGGAGGTAGGCTGGAAATAGTATTTAAAGATTCGCCCCGCTGATTAAAATTCCTTGTTTCACTGCTCTTCTGTTCTGCTTTTATAGAAGCAGTGCATTCGGACACTGAAATATGTCAAATGGGAGAGAGATTTCTGCATGAAAGACACAAACGGCTTCTTTTGCCATATTCAGTGAACAAAATACATACTGTTGGAACAACACACAAAAACAGAACAAGCGGTGGTTAGAGAGGTCCTTTGTTCTTTTCAATCCTAAAGGAAAGCTTTTGATAAGGAAAAAAAAAAAAAAAG
>VWZW01002093.1:1021528-1059686 GCA_013397115.1 Edolisoma coerulescens
AAAAAGCCACCTGCTATCACAGGTGTCAATTCACCTTAAGAAAAGAACTGTGCCAGACCTGTCTTATTTTAGTCCTCGAACACAAAAGTGCTGCTGGCTGAATCAAATTTGTTTCAGTGGTAGAATGTCTTTAACAAGGTTTTCACTATCATCATCCCTGCAGTACAGCCAGGCAGGAGCCAGGATGGGCACTAGGGGAGAGAGGTGATGGGTAAAGCAAACACAGCTCTATGTGTCTTTTAAAATACTAATTTTTGTGAGGTGCACATATTTCTTGGCATATAAAAAAGCAGTAAATACTACAGTTCCTCTAAGGATATAGTACTGATACACAAGAATTAAAGAAGAAAGTAGACCCAGTTCCTTTTCCTTAGAAATAATGATGTTATACCTGGCATTTTGATATATGCATTTCTGATGTCATGGCAGCATTTCCTCAACTCATCATGCCTAATTTCTTCTGAAGTTTAACTCAGATTCTAACTTTAACCCTTTTGACTCTGAGAATGAAATAGTAGGGAGCAAAAGGCAATTTCATTTCTGTTTAAAGCATTAGCAGTTCTGCAATTAGCTCAATACTGTAAAAATTCGATGATAGACTGGACATTTAATGATGGTTACAGTTATATGTATATATATCTCTATATACACTCTCTACATACACTATAGAATATCTGTTTGCCCATACAACTTTGACTTCTAGTCAGTAACTTATAATCTACAATATTAATCAGGGAGTGAAAGACTATAGCAGAAGTGCTAATTTTACAGTAATACAGTCAGCTTCTAAAAATAGACTGTATCCTTGCTCACATCAGATAACTCCAAGACATGGTTTCTACACACACATTTAGTGATTGTTAATAGCATGATCTTATCACTGTATGTTATTTGAGTAACTGGAAAGTCAATTTTATCCTGCAGCAAGACCAAAATAAATATATAAATGTATAAGCATATAAATGAGGATAATAGTATTTCTTATAGATTGAAATTTCTGGGAACTTTTGATAGGAAAATCATAATGATTCATTTGAATTCAGTATAATGATTCATGTGGATTCAGTTTGATTTGAAGTTGAAAAATTGACATAGTGTTTCAGGCCTTAATCAGGGCAACTAATAATGTGGCATTTAGGCTCTTGGGCTGAATCAAATTAAGAAACCACTAGGGCTTTTTTCAAGAAAACTCTTCTTATGGCACATCCTGAAAGCTTTAATTTTAGCATCACTTTCCTTCTTTTTTCCCAGTTTGAGCTTAGCTTTCCATCTGGCCTGTTTTTCTCATGAGGTACCAAGTAGCAAGCTGTAGCAGAGGAGATAGGTTAAAACAGTGTATCTACTAAAAAAAAGTTCAGATGAAGTTTGTCAACAGTTAAATGCCCGTGGTTAAAAAGGTGGTACTCTCCATCCACTATCCAATCTTGGCTTGTCTATCTTCCCTTTATCACTCTATTCCATAGCAGCAGCATTTATACTCTCACAGCAAAGCTGTGGGGAGAAAACTAACTGTTTGCATTGAAAATAACCAGACATGATATCGAATAATCCGTATGAGAGAAGTAAAGCTTACTCTACTCTACTGAATCTGATTTAGCTTCTATGGTGACATATGATCTATTGCAGTCAGCTTTTCAAATTATCTGCTGAGCTTCTGTGTGCATTTTCTCGGCCTGGCTTGCAGTTTGTTATTAGATCCTCTATGTCCATGCAATTTACACAAAAGTTCTCTCCTCAAGAACTGTCAGCCCTGTAGCTTTTTTCTGTTGCAACCTCAACATTTGTAATGATTGTTCAAAAGAACACTCCAATGGTGCAAGACCACCTGGCGTTCCTGAGTGAAAGCTAAATTACTTGGTTTGAAACACATTTCTCTTCATGTAGATTAACAGATTAGTTAGTTCTGCAATGGCTGCACTATAACAACACATGCACACAGGTAATACAGTTTTTCAAGTAATGTACAAGAAGTAAGTGATGTGAAAATGTGAAATAGTAATAAATAACTGTAATAATGGCTCTTTTAAAATTGACTAATTAAATCATTCCTTACATTTGTATTTCTGCTTTAAAAATTATGTAGTTCTCACAATCACTGAGTCCTCAATATTCCCACTGATTATTGCTGAAACATGGACATAGTGCATTTAATTTGCCCAGAACCCAACATAACATCATCTTATACTGTCAGTAAAGTTTCACAAGGCATAGAAAAACAGAAATTATTCAATCTCAGTTCAGCAAAAGCTTCTCAAACACAAAATACACCTTTCTTATTCCTTTTTTTCATAGGCAGCTGATGTTACTTAATTGTTATGTAAGAGGTGAGAAATGTCATATTAGTACTTCCATGAGATTATGGTTTGTGTTCAAAGTAGCACTCAAAGTAATGCAGAGGCCTTTTTTTCTTTTGTCAGTGTAAACCATAGTCTGCTTTGTAGGCTAATAGACAGAAGTATATAGAGAAAAAAAACCCACTTTTTTTGTCAGTTGCCTCTGCAAATTCCTTAGACAAACAGAATCTAGTTTGAACCAGCAAAACAAGCCTAGGCAAAACACACAGAACCACAGTAGATTGGTTTTCTCAGGGGTTTGGGGAGCAGTTTTTTGTTTTGTTTAGGTTATTTGTTTGTATTAGGTTAGGGGGCTTTTTTGTTTTGTTTTTGGGGGGTTTTTTTGTTGTTTTGTTGGGTTTTTTTTAATGCAACCTACAAGATATAATAGAACATTGCAAAAGCTGAAGCAGACTCAGTACAGTAAGCAGCTGTGCAGCTTTTCCCCTTCTGGGTTAGCTAATAATATGTTTTGTTATTTTGGAAGCAAACAGGTTGTTTTCATGTTGCTCAGATTGCCAGTGAACATACAAAGAGTACTACTATGAAGCTCAGTGGCAAGGTGGGAAAAAGAGAAAATTATTATAATTACAGAATTCCTAACATCCTCTTATTGTATTTAGCCCAGTAAGAGTTCATTTTTTAAAATTATGTCATTGTTTTTCAGAATTGGACTTAATCTTTCCAGATTTTTAGTGAGTCTCAGGCCTTATATAAATCTTTAAGAGTCACAGGACCACCTCTGAAAACATCTGAGTGCTTGAAGGAAAATCGTATTTTGCAAATAAAAAATGCTCCACAAATTTTTGTGTGCCCTGAGCCCTCTCAAGTAATTGAGTTCTGTGTCTCTGTGAGCTACTGACAAATTCATATAATTTTCTTCAAGGTAATCTAGTTTTTCCTGCCTCTCCAGTTTATGCCTGTCTTTCCCAGTATGGAAGTTCCTCATAGATCTGAACAACTGGGAAATTTCTATATAGTTTTTCTTTCTACGTAAGATTGTAAAGAGCAAATGACTTGAGATTATGAGAGTCTCTGATAATCATGAAACAAATGCACAGAAGGGTCTGCATATACACCTATCTACTGGAACCATAGAACTCTGTTAACAAAATACCTTTCAACACCAAGGAACAAATCTCTTCAGTATGACATCTCTTGCAAATAGAGTTAGTAGAGAAATTTGAGAGTAGTCAAAACAGGAAAGGAGGGACCAAATTCTATCAGCATTCATTTTCTGCCAGTCTTTGAGAAAGTAGTGTCCTGCAATCATACAGTACCCAATGCTACTTAACTCCTTTTCCTTAGAAAAAATCACACCAGCTATTGAATCTGTGAGCTGTAATGGTTGTAGCATCACGGCCATGATGCCCTTTATTGCATCTTTTCCCATTGGAATTATCATTTAAGTTCCATTTTAATTTACGTCACTGCTTTTTATCCTCCTGATATCCGTCATGGCAAGAGTTACATATTTTTTGCACTGTGTTTTATATTTGGTTTTGTATGCTGCTGTGAGCAGTGTAATTTTTGTATTTTATCCATAAGACTCTTTTCATTATCAACATTTTAGTCTGATGGGATTTTTTTTTTCCTTTCTTTCTGCTAGTTTTAGTTTGCTAGAAATAAATGTGAATGGTGATTCCCAAATTTTTGGTACTAAGTGATCGTATGGGTCTTTATAAATAGTGTTCTCTCTTCAAGGTATAAAGTGTTGTATCTGATACAAACTACAGTGACCTATGCTTTGTGTGCAGGATAAAACACTGAGAAAACCAGTGACGCCAGCAGAGCTTCCCTTTAGGCATATGGAAGTTCGTTTCAAGCACCCAAATCTCCTTCAAGATGTGTATAGGTAAAAAGACCAGTGAGGTATCATAGGCGCTTCGTACACCAGGCTGTGTAAGGGGTTGAAACCAGAAGCTGCTTTGTCTTTACTTTTATAGGATGCCCTGCCGTGATCATCCTTAACCTGGAAACTCTCTTCTTTCAGTTTTCCTGCTGCTTCGTAGCTCTGTATTTAGCTTAAGTAGAACACTCTTAAAATCCTGCTCTCAGAAGTAAAGGTAATTAAAATATTAAAGTTTTAGTGCTTCTGATATCCTTCTTGTATTTTTTTCCTTTTGGTTCAAGTGTGTGGTTAAAAAAGCAAAACAAAATAAAACAAAAAACTCCGGCCAACAGTATTTTAAAATAAATAAAATGCAATTCCACCAATAGAATCCAAAACTGCTGTATTTACAAAAATTAGAGAAAGAGAGGGGGAGACAGAAATGTATTTTACAATAAAAATTGTCTCACCTAAGATAATATCATTTACTGTTCCAGCAACTTAGCTGCAGCCTGGCTGATTTCTAAAAATTCAGTACTAAAGAAGAGAAAGGGAAAAATAAACCCTTGGCTCAGTAAAAAATTCTGCACTGTGGGTTTTGACAGAGTTTAAAAATAAAACTGAGACAAGGTAAATCTAGGAGGGTTTTTTTGCTGTTTAAATTGCACACTGACCCTTTAAACACTGTTCCAAGCACTATAGCCTTAGGCACAGCCACAAGGCATAACCATCCCCTGTAGTGTGACTTCATCATGGGTTCTCACCTCCCTGCCCAGCCAGTCCTGAAATATCTAGCAACTTTTCTTGTCCCACTTCTGGTATGCTTTAATATATCCCAACATAATGAAAAATAGCTGTTACTGTTAGTGCTTTCTACACAATGAAATACATTGGAGAAGTGAAGGTAAAAAAAGCTTTGTTAATTTCCCACCTAGAATTCAGACAAAATTTTTAAGATAAGGTCAATTCCCTTATTTGCCGCACTCTCCCGACCCTTCCCCCATACAAATGCCCCTATAATTAAAACTGCACAGCTTTCTAGATGAAAACAATTCTTTATGTATTTATAACCCCCTGTTGAAGACTCATAAGAACGTTTTTAATCATAAAATGTATTTGAGTGAATCTAAAATCTCCACATTTTAATAGTCAAGCAGAATATTTAGCCAGTAAATGTAGTATTTTAAAGCTGACACAAGCCTATTCACGACTGAAAGAAATAAAACTTATGCAACCATAAATCCATTTTAAGATGATATTATTATTTTCTCCCTATTACTTCATTCTTTACATGGGTCTCCACCTTCATGAATTATTTATGAAAAGATATAGGGTTTAATTTTTATACCGCGTCTCGTGTTTTCAAATAAAACATAGAATTAAGATAACAACTTTGGGCTGACCTTCCTAGTTCTATGCCCTATCTGTAGTACACATTTATGTATTTTAAGGTAAAAATTGGTATCAGTCCCATTTCCAAACATATTAATACAAATGGAGCAACATAATAATCTGTTCCCAGGATTCACCTACTGCAATTAAAAAAATAACTCTATGCTCTTGACTGCCTGAAAAATAATGAGCAAGGCCTACTTAAGAATATCAGAGTCACAAGCTCAGAGGTTTTGTAGAATCATAATAGCAATCAGAAAAAATGTCGAAACAGTGTTCTCATCTTGTAACTGACATTGATTCTATGGTGATGTCAACCTAAAAAGAAACAAACGCATACAAAAATCCCAGAAGAAATACTGTTATCAGAGAAATTGTTGGGGAAAAATAACAATGGTCATGGCATGAAATAGAACATCTGCTTAACATTAATTAAAGCTCTGTGGTCAACAACTTCATTACTATTCTCGAAATAATCTGTAGCCATCCAGCTATCTTTATTACTTTCTGTCCTCTAATTTTACATCTTTTTCTGGACTCCTTAAAGCCATTATCATTCTGTTGGGGTCAAGCCTGGATTCTCATTGGTGACCGTGCTCATTCAGCTAGGAAACCTTGTGTTTATTTTCAATGTAGTAACTGTCTGCGATTGTCTAAAGTGGTTGTCAAAGAAATCCCCTCACAGCCTCATTTGCTGGACAGAGAAAGCTGAATGCTGCAGTTCTACTCTGCCAGGTTTGTCTGACATCAGAACTTAAGTCTGCAGACTTCAGTAACTATGGCTTACATCATTGCTTATAGTTCTTCTAAGTCTTGGAAGAGTTAATGCTGACATAAGTTAGAATTTAATTAAAAAACCAGCAGTTTCCCATTGATTGCCTTTCCTTTTCATTTGTCTTTTGAGATGTTCTTCCTGCCATGCTACTCTTGAAGATGATTCATTACCAAAATTGCTACCTAACTCCAAACAGAGAAATAGATTTCTTTTTCCATTATTTATATTTTTTGCCACTACATGTCAAAGTTTTCTTTTACATACAAGGCATTCATTACTTCAGTAACCACACCCAAAATAGGTGGTTTTTACTATCTGACAGGTTTTCCAGAGATAAGTTTACTGAAATTCAAGTGCTTCTCAGCCCTGATCAAAATCTACCTATAAAGGACTGTAATTCAGGTTCTAGACTGTTGCAGTTAAAATATTATAGAAGATCATACAGTCTCATTAGTATATGTCAAGTTATTATTGGGACTTTTTACTTGTTTAGTTTGTGGGGGGTATCTCCTTTCACAGAGAGAAAAAATTAAAAAAAGAAGAGAAAAACTTTGCTACAATACATACAGATTTTATCAACACTTTGAGATATATATGTTCACCCAAAATATTCATACTAGCCTAATTCAATAAAAATCAGTAGCTCAAGTCTGTAAAAATTGGTTCATGTTCTACACCAATTTCTGTGTTCACATGTATTTTGTTAAGACTAGCACCATTGTTGCTCTAGCTCATTAAGACACAGATTATGTGTCCACATGATGTGACAAGTTCAAGAACAGTCTGTAGTATAAGACACTCTGCAGGGCACCTGCCCTTCACTCATGGGACTGGCTTGCAGACAAAGCAACTACACAGAGCCAATATGTGTATTCAGCACACAGAACTGAATGGTTTCCAGAAGTAAACACTGCCTATAATTGTAGTTATGGGCAGTGAACTTGCCCTTTTGAGAGCTGTCACCAAAACATAATATAGAAAAACCCTGTGTCTCCTAGCTCTCAATTTAGCAGTCTTATATGGCACCATCATTCTTTCAGTTTTCCTTCTTCCCACCCACCTCACATTCTCAGATTAGCGGAGTAAGAAAGGGAAATACCAAAGAAGTTAAACACACTAAGCAGTGTGTGTGTGTCTCTGTGTATGTGTACGCACATGCACTATGTGAATAAGCAAGACAAGCAGAGAAAAAATTTAAAAGAACGTATATGCCTATGAGATGTTCTCGATACACTACAGTGTCTCCTCCCACTTCCTCCCCTATTGTTCCATCCATTCTTAACTTTCTTGTCCTGCTGAGTTTTCTGTCTTCAAACCACAGCATGGTCACTGTAATGCTGTCAAGTTTTAATCCCAGCCAGCAACTAAATACCACACAACTTCTCAACCCATCAGGAGGATCAGTGAGAGAAGTGGAAAAATAAACATAGAAAACTCATGGCCTGAGATAAAAGTAGTTTAGTAGGTAAGGCAAAAGCCACATGTTCAAGCAAAGTAAAACAAGGTATTAATTCACCATTTCTTATGGGCTGTCTGGTGTTCAGCTGTCCCCAAGAAGGCAGGGCTCCATCACACATGACAGTGACTTGGTAAGACCAACACCATAACTCAAAATGTCCCACTTCTTCCTTTGTTTCCCACTAAGCATAATGCAATATGGTATGGAATATTCTTTTGGGCAGTCAGGGTCACGTGTCCCAGCTGTGTCCCCTCCCAACTCCTTGTGCACCCCTAGCTTACTCACTGTTGGTGTGGTGTGAGGAGAAGAAAAGCCCTTGACTCTGTGTAAGCGCTGCTCAGCAGTAACAAAAACATCCCTGTGTTATCACATTGCTTCCAGCACAAAGCCAATACACAGCCCCCTACCAGCCGCTGTGAAGAAAATTAATTCTCTCCCAGCCAAAACTAATACAACAAATGTATAAATTGCTCTTCCAATAACTTCTTTCTTTCTTCCAATATCATCGTCAAAAGAAAATGGAGAATTAGCCCACATCTTTCTACTTCAGAAGTTATCTTGGCATCTTAACAGAATATTAGGTTTTTAGTTTAAGTTCTAACTGCTACCTGAAACAGAACTTGGGTATTGCTAATTACATCAGAACATTTCACTGTAGTCCTGTTGATACCCCTGAATTCATACTATCATAGTACTCACAGCCTAAAATGATACTGATGACACTTCAAAGATGTTTAGCCCTCCGTTTGTATATTTCATATACCTTTCACTGCAGTGTTTGATATTCCCATGCCTTCCCTCATCAGAAGAGAAGTAATTTTTTTATATCGTATGTAGTGTGCTCACTGTATAATTATGTGATTCACCTTAAACACTAGAAAATAAAACAATGTAAAATCTATATGCAATACTAGACCATATTCTTTATATGTTTATTCTTAGCATATCAAGGAGTCATCACACATGGGCAAGTACTAAACCATATAATCTCACGCTAAATTACTCTGATGTATTGCCCCCATCCTCCCCTGCCTTGAAATGTATACCACAAAGAATGACCTATCCTTTTACAGTTTCTGTGAAGAGCTCAGCAATTCCTGAAGGTCAGTTATGATTAAGAGAGGGAGAGGGAGGAAAAAGCTGCCATTTAGAAGAGTCCTATGAATTAAAAGACTTGTAGAAACTGGATGTCTTTGTTTTAGTTTTATTTAGGTTTTCCATTATTGATTAAACTGGAGTGGGGAGCAAAATACTCTATATACTGTGGTTTAGCTCAAGGATTCAGAAATTGTAAAGCAAAGTCTATAAACCTTTATGATTAAAAACAAAAAAGAATTGAGGGGAGGGTAAATCCCACTGGCTTTTGAAAATGTGAGTGATATTTTCTCTGTATAAATAACAGCTTATCACATTTTTTTTTCATTTTAAATGAAAGCAAGACTTTTAAACAATCTCATTGCTCAAATAACAGTTGTTTGTTTTTCCTGAAAATCCCAAGTATTCAAAGAGTTAAACCTCACCTAAACCACTTCTTTTCTAGCTGTGCCCCAGTGACTAAGACTGAATGTCAGCTGTCTTCTGACTTTAGTTTCCAAGCAGTTCAACCGTGGCTAATTTTTGATGGTACAGGTGCAGCACTAAACTATCAGGAACATATTACATAGCATTCAGTTACAATAAAAAAAACCCCAAACCCTATAGCACAGTTTTTTGTGAAGGAGTAAGTTTTGAATACATATGTTTCTGGTAATAATAACAGTAATAACAACAACAACTACTAGCAAATAAAAATAAAGACTTCAGAAGAACTTCTAGTGGTGGAATAATAAGGTAAATTGAATTTGTGAAAACTGCAAGCTACCCTTCTTTTCTTAAAAAAATTCTCTGTTTAATATATTTTCATTAACTCATGCTCTGGCTCATGAGTCTTACCAGTTTCATCCCATCACTAATAGTTGTGTACTAATGTCCAGCCAAAAAGACAAGTATCTGCCACATTATATGACTCCATAGATCTGAAAGCCCAGTAGTACATCTGTAGCAATATTAACAATAATTCTAGGAATAATAATGCACTGTACCTCCTGTACTTTTTGAGGTGCACAAGCAAGCCAGCATGCTTAGGATGGTTTGTCCATCTTCAGCATGCTTCTGAGAGATAAAAAAGACTTAACCTAACATTTTGTATCCAGTTGAGGGTTCACGCCACATGTTCTTCTTTTAATGAAGCCAGGTGTACTGCAGACACCCTGAACATCTCTTAACCCTTGTGAAAAAGCCAGCTGGGTATAGTTTGTATCTGGCCAAACTTAAATCTACATCACTGTTTTTCTGTGTTTCTGTGTCTATTAAATGTCACAATATTGCTCATGGCCAACTGGGAATTTTCTGATTTTAGAAAGTATTACATTTGGCTCTAAAAACAAAGATATATTTCCTTCCATGTTCTTCCCATAAGAACTGTGACATTTTTGTATGTTCATAGTGCTAGATAAAAAATTAACAAACTTAGAAATAAATCCAAAATACATTTATAATTTACCCTAATTCCTAATTTTGCCTATAAGGAGAATTTAAGTTTTTAGGTAGTTTTGGATATATTTCAACACTCTATCTTTTTTTGCACTTAGCTTTGTTGTGGTTTTTTCATTGGTATACCTTCAACTCTATTAAGTCAAATTTGAACTAAGGATTCTATTTCCTTCATAATTCAGGAAGTAATTTTTAAACTCTTAAGATGCAACAGACTTTTATACTCAGATTGTCATGACTAGGGTTGTGTGAATTCTACTTTTAACAATATATTTCCCAAGTTGTATTATTTTTGTAAGAAGTTCTGAGTCCACAGGATAGAAAAAATCCACAGTATTATGAAATTGAGGAAAAACTGCATCCATTCTTGCTGCATCTGCCTGAGCAAGAACTTAATGTAAATTTATGTGTTATCTTTCTTATTCTTCTCTTTGAGAAAAGTAGTAACATTGGATGATCTTGATCCCCTTTATCAGGCTAGAGGAAGATTGAGGCATTACAATCTAACATCTGAAGCATTTTTGTCAATTCTAGAAACACTATTTGATTCCTTCCCACCTAATTATATGCTCTTATAGGAAAATAGCAGGAAAAAAAAGTTATTTGGTACAGCAGAAGAATCCATCAGTCATCTTACTTATTGATTTTTTTATTCCTTTCTCCAGTCAATCTTCTTTCTCCATCAAATCTCTAATAACTTCTGAAGGCACTACATACACTCTTCTAAATAATTGAAGACCTTGCAACAGTTTCTTTTTCTGTGTGGATGTGAGGCTGTATAGTGTACAAGGCTGAGGAAACAGAGATTCCTTTTTGCACTCTACTAGAGTAGATAAATTGCCTAGAAAATGATGACTGGTTTGGAGATTTATTAACCTTTAAAATTTTTTCTCAGGACACACATTTTTTTCTAAGTAATGGAGGAAAATAAGAAAGACACGGTTGTTAAGGCATGGAGAAAAACACTTCTTGAAGGCCTAAATTTTGTTAATGAACATTTTTGTAGAGCAGAATGACATTGCTAGTTGTTCTTGGCCTTGTAAATTTCAATAAGCATTTGCCAAAACAAGAATCCTAGGAAAAGAGGATCAAATTTTTCACGGATACGTATCGCTCCTTTGATGAATGGGAGAGATTTAGTGGATCCATGTTCTTTGTGGATACCATATCCCAGTTTGAACAGGTATATTTTAAGATCTCTTTCTTGATCTAGTCTAAACTTTGTTACAAGCTACCTTATATAACCTAGTCTTTCCATCAAATAAAAAAACGCATGTTTGAACTCTTGCTAGTGTTGCAACATTCATCAGTTTAACTTTTTTCAAAATAGGGGCTGGAAACTGCTTGTGTATCACAAGAACACTACTACTGAGAAATGGCTTTCTGTGTGCAGAGTTTCAGAGTCAAGTATATTAATTTACTGTACCAAATTATTTGTCCTGCAGATGATCTTTGGTTCTCTGCCTTCCCTTCACCCAGCACTCCAGCCCGATGCTACCATAACATGTTTGCACAGTAAATACCATACGTTGGCTGAAACATTTTCAGTGTTTAGAAAACCTTTAAAATGTGTTTCTTCTCATTTCTACCGGTTGTGCCAAATGATTGTGAAGCCATCACTATGAGACTGAAAATCTCGGATGAATATAAAGAAAAAAGGAATCATAACTCAAACAAAAAAACTGGCAAAGAGACCACACAAAAAAAAAGAAGCAATATATGTATTTTGTAAAGAGGTTCTATTTTGTGATGCAAACTACTTATTTATAGTGAAAAAGCTGCTGCTGAGAAATGGCATTCTACCCACATTGTTTCACAGTCAGGTATAGTAATTTGCTGTGCTAAATTATTAGTTCTGCAGATGCTGGGTTCCCCATCACTATCTTCACCACAGGAAGGATACTGCAATGTGGCCCATTAGCTTTCTATGAGTTGTTATTTCAATACCTGTACACATATATCTCTTATTAATGACACAACCTATATATAAAAAAAATCCTTTTACTGAAATGTCTTGTCAGAGATTTGTGGAATGGTTTGTCACAAATGTTGGTTACCTTACAACATGGTGCTGAGAATAATTAAAATGATTGCATTCAACAGCACACTTCCAGTGCATTTCCTTCTTCCTAGGTCCCAGTCTCTAACTAGGAAGACAGAGAACACTTGGTCTTGACTGCTTATCATGGAGTCTTCTCCTTCAAGCCCCAGAACATCATACCTGGTTTTTAGGGACACATCCACAAAGGGGAGACTCTTCCTTCTGCTCTGAGGAGAGACAAGATCCTGTTTCCTTTGTTTTGTGAATTGACCAGGGTCAGTTCAGGGCTGGAAGTTAACTTGCCTTCCACTTCCCAGGACTTAAGGCAGGGCTTTTGCTCTGCCTGGGTCAGTGCATAGTACTGTGTCCTGTTCAGATTTGTGAGTAGTACACTGCCTGGTGAGCTCTTCACACAACATGGCAACCTGCTCAAAAATCTTATCTACATGGATGCATTGCACCCATGGCACCCACCTCTGCCTTCAGGCCCCAGAGGGACTTCCAGATTCTAGAGTTTTCTACAGCTGAAGGTCTGGGAAGCTCTTCTAGACCGGTTTGCCCTCTCTGTTCACCCCGCCCCTTCTCTCTTGCAATCTGCCACAATTGCTCCTGGCAACACCTGCATCCCATCAGCCCCAGTTATGAGAGCTGCCTCTTCCTGGTGTGTCTTTGAGCTCTTGTATGGATTTTCCTGACTTTGGGAACCTCCAGTCCAGCTCGGTGTAGTGCTCAGCTCCCAGAACTTACTGTAGCTGTTGCTGCTATTGCTGCATGCCTCACTGACTGATGATTCAAGACTTTCAGGATGCTTACATAGTTAAGGGGCTGATCATTAAAAAAAGTCCTCCGTCTATGATGATTATCAAGTTTGGTTGCATCATCCTATGACCTTGCCTCACTAGTTTGGCTCAAAATAAGAAATCCCTAGTAACTTATCTGTACCATTTCCCAAAACACTTTTGTATTCCCTTCTGTTCTCCCATACACCACCATAACCCTAGCAGATTTTAGCAGAAGAATGAATGAGATGAGAATTTGGCACTACACATCTGCAAGCTATAGTATGTGCCAGTCAGCTCACCCAATTTTTCAAGGTCACCTTCCTGTTCGGGATTTGAGGTCAGTAACAATGACAGGAAGAGAAACAGGAACAAGGTAAAAGGGCATCAACTTCTGTGCGTTGTTGGCCTGATAAATTTGTTTCAGAAGGAATTTTGCTGTAAAGATAAACAATTCAAGGTCAAGTCAGTCATGGAATTTTGTATCTCCAGAAAAGTAATTCTAGTGAGGAAAGCTTCATGCATGCAGAAGGAAATCACTTCTGGCTGAATGACTTAAAAGCTTTAAAATGCTAGAATCTAAAATTCAAGCAAATAGATTTTAGGGCATCTCTTGTATGTTTAATAAAGGAAATGGTAGATCTTTGGGAAGAACACTAGCAAGAAAAGGCCACACAAATTTCATATCTCTCTAAATCATTCATAGACTATGACTCTGAAGTCCTTTAATTTATACTGATGACCTACTCTGCTACCTAGGCATTAAAAGTGGGTCTCAGTCACTAGGACAGAGGTTGTTCTGAGGTAAAAAGTATAAATCCAACTGAATTCATGGAGCCTTCAACAGTGGTGTAAATCAGGAATACCTGCCCCTGAATAAGAGGCCAAATAGTACAGAGATATTCGTAACCAAGAACATAATTCGACCCACTAAGATTACAACATTTTCAAAATAGTAAAGAACATGAAATCATGGTCTCAACTCTGCCAACTCACCAGTAGTCAATTAACAGTAAGTTTTTGTTGGGGGTGGGGGGGACAGGGGGCTGGGTTTGTGTGTCTGTCTGTGTAAAGCTTTTCCTCGGAAGGCCTGTCCCTCACTTGGTCCTCTTAATAAAGTGAGGTTAATACAGTCATGTTTTCTTGTGTTCCTTTTTCACCTCATTGCATGTGGCTTTTAAAATATAGATGACATAAAGGAAAAGAAAATGACTAAGGGGTCACCTCATCCTGTCTGGATCAGTACTGCTTAGCTGGGTGATGTATAAATGTATTAAAATCAAATGTCTTGAAACTTGATTTTGTTAGCTTTATTATAAAATCATAGAACAGTTTGGGTTGTGCTTGACCTTACAGATCATCAGGTTCCAAACCCTCTGTGATGGGCAGGAAATATTCCCATCCGGTATAACTCAGAGTAATTTGCAAAAAAAAAAAAGCACAACTTTGCATAAAAGCAACAGACCTAGTACTGGACAGAAGGATGTCTTTTTCAGAGAGGCAGTCAAAAATCTCCTGAATAAATATCAAAGTATTGTTATATTGCCACAGGAATATGTAGTTCTACACTACCTTCACCAGGGGTTTGGGATTTACACTTGTTTTGACTGTTGGTTGGCTTAACCAATCCGTAAATTCTCATTAACTCACTACAGGATGGGGTACTTCCAGATTTATGGGATCCCATTCTTGGCATTCTTAAAAGCAAGGTGGTTTTGGGGGCTTTAGTTCTGTTTGGGGTTATTTTGGGGGCCCAAAGATCCATGTGATTAACCATCACTAGGCACAATAAAATACATATAGCATAAGCATTCAAATGCTCATTTGTCTTAAGTAATCTTTGCAGAGAAGGTTTGATAGTTTGCTCAGACAAAACTTTTAAGAACTAGTGAAGCTGTTATTTTATGAATGTTGCTTTCCATAAAACAGAAACTCTTAAACCTGAAAACACATGCTAGTTCTCTTTGATGACAATTTAATTTTCAGGCTGTTTTGTTATGGGCATGTGACTTACGCAGTCAGGAAAATTCTGTTTTTCTCCAAGTAAGGTTTGAATCCTATTTACCAACTTCAATCAAATCTGAAACAAAGTTCAAATTATTTCTATTAGAAATAATTTACATTAATGCCGATATGGGAAGAGTTAGGTGGATACCTCTTTGAGAATGGTATTGTATTTATCAGGAGACAGGAGAGTTCAGATTTTGTGTTCTTTGCAGCCGCAGCGAACTGCCCAGTCAACAGCCATTTCCTGATACACTATCCACACGAAGTGCTGTCCCAGCCTAGTTCCAGAGGATAAAAAGACATCTAGTTTATCACGTCTGGGTGGATTAGAAGGTGCAGACTCATTGAAAAGCAGATTTAATTATTTCTAACATTCGTGGAAAATTTTTGAATTTAAAGAACTTTTTGTCTCCCGTGTGCATTAAGCATATCATCCTTAGATGCCTGGTTTATTCCTGATTTGATGTAGTTATTCTCTCCTTGTTGAAGTGGGGAGGTAATTCAGGTGTGACATCCCAACTCTAGAGATCCAAAATACTGACTGATATGCTTTCATTATTGCGCAGATGGCTCAGAAGTAACAAAAAAGATGACACAGATTCTCTTGATGGCAGTGTGAACCTCGAGTATTACTGTCTCCCCATTTCTATCCTCCCACCTATCTCCCAGAGGAAAACAGAAGAATCCATCTTAGTAAGGCAGAAAAACACCTGTTTTTCAAAACAGGGCTACAGATAGAAATCTTTGTAGGTAACTCTGTATTTCAATAGTGTGCTGGGGGCACAACGTATTTTCAATGGTAAGTATGTACATTAACTGCTAAGCTCATTCTTTATAAACAGCTATTAATAAAACAGATATTTACATTCCAAAGTATGAAATATGGATCCAAATCAACTTCACATCTTAAAAGTCACTTGTATAATTCATAAGTCAGTGACAGACCTAATGAATTAGTCACATAACTGACACATTAGAGACAGAACTTTGAATTTGGATGCATGTTTTATTTAAAGCTTGGTATGCTATATAAATAAATCATGAAAATATACTTCTGACTCAGACAGTAAATAATAATGTAAAGAATAGCATCTTCTGGTAAAAAATTGTGGGAGGAAGGGTAATTGAATGACTTTGTGTTATTTGGCTGGCACAGACAAGTGAGAACCCTCACTAGCACTTTCAGGTCCTTGTTGCTTTCTGCCAGTTTAGAGGAATGATAGATCAATCCAGGCTTGACTGCTATAAAAGGTTGTTTATACTTAAGGTAAGTAGCAAATACAGTCCACTCTGTATCAGGAATAAGATAGGAATTTTTAATCTCTAATTGCCTGAGTTCTCGCAGGAGAACTTCAAATCTTTTCCATCACAACTTTTCTGTGTTCCTTTTTAACTTGGCTTCTAGATATCAAAGTGGACAACTCTAAAAGTGGCTCAAAAATAAGCACCTCATAGAAAACTTGATTGGTAACAAATTGAAATTAATTATTTTGAATGGGAACAGCTTTGTTAAGAGCTTCCATATTGGAGGAGTGGAAAGCAAAAAAGAAGATATGAATGACATACAAGGGTAAATCTATTATTTTGTCATTTAGGAGATATTTTTGCTGCTTATACTTTGCTATATCTAAGACTCTAAAATGCTCAAAGTTAAGAAAGTAATGAAGTCATGTACATACCAAGTCACAAAGTTGCAATTCTAAAAGTAAAAAAAGAAGGCTGGTGATAGAAGGCACTTTTTTTTTTCTCAATGCCACTGAATCCCTCACAGCTTAAACATAATTTGTTGGCCTGAACATTAATCATACCATTTTCTTCTATATGTACCTCCAGACTGACTCATTGCCAGTTAAAAACAGTGACATGCCTTTGGTGAAAAGAAATGCTTAAGCTCACTAGCAATCAGCAACAGCTTCAAAGTGCTAAAAATATACAGATATTTGTTAGATGAATCAAAACTCTATTCAGACTCTTGGTAACCAAGTGGCTTTTTGTACAATGAAAATTCCCCAGAAGTAGATTCATGAGCTCAGAAAGAATTTCCACAAGTGCTTATTTTGTATTCTGTTAGGGGATATCTATGTTATTAGTTAAAATTTCACTTTAAAAATATGTGTGATGTAAAGGACATGCTAATTCATGATTGGTAGTAGAGCTTTAAATTTGCTTCAAAAAAGAAACACCATCCAGTTCTCTTAAATGATAAAACATCTTTCTAATCCTGCATGAATTCGATCTATGATTCTTAATCTACTTGCTTCCATATATGGTATCTCACAAATAATCCAGTTTTACTCTGCACATTTTCTTCTTTTCCTTCCCTAATCATGGTATAGTTTTTCCTCGTCAAAATCCAAGAATACTGGCTCTTAATTCCTCTTTACAGCCCATAATACTTGTTCATTAGCAGTCCAGAGGTCCATTAGTATCTTTATCTTTTAATCTTTTGACTACTTTTTTCATTTACAGTACATGTTGGAGACGAACTTTCTTTTTTCTCCTCAAAAGCCTGTGAAGATCACATATATGAGAATTTTATATGCAGTCAGATTGAAGATGAAGGGAGAAAGAGGGAACAGAAGATCAGGGACATGCAAAGGCAATAGGCATTAGCTGCTTGATGCTTGTTAGTCATGTGTAACCCTTTGCCCTCACTTCACCAGGGTTTTTAACCTTTCGCTGAGAGATTAGGTCAAAACATGATGTCCTTACATTCAGAAGGAGAACAAATTCTTGTTCCATACAGTAATAAAGATTGGAAGTGCTCAGTTGTTGTGAAGAGTAAGAAAGGGCAAATAATCTGAAGGAAAGGGAGTAACTTGGTTTTCAGGACTTCTGCCTTTTCCCTGGGGACATGCAGAACTCTGACAACAATAGAGAAATTTGTAAAGCCAGCAGGTCTGAATTTATACCTGTATTTATAAGGAATCTACCACTAATATCCAATGACAAGGACCTCAGATGCTTTCCCTTTAAGGTATTTAGTGCCTGCAAATAGGAGATAAAGTCTCTGAACAAAAAAATTTCTGGGTTCACAGTTCTGTTTCCATGGAGCCCAAATGCTGGAAGAATGAGACATGGATATGAAACACCACAAATAATGAGAATAGGAGTTAAATTTCTGTTGCTATCGCATAGCAGTTACAACACATTAAGTGCTAATTTGCACAAAAGTACCTGATTCTAACTTAAATGCTCAAAAGTTTAAAAACTGAAGGTTTTTTTAATGCTTTTTTGATTCATTCATTTGATGTACTCATAAGAGATTCTCATGTTCCTGAAAGGAGAGGAAGGGGGAAAAAGCCTTTAAGTCTGCTACCTATAGAAAAAAGCCCTCCAAGACTGGAAATTAATTCAAAAGTTTCTGCATTGTAAGAAAAGCATTTTGCTAACAATGCACTGGCAAGAACACCACATGACTACGTGAGAAAAAAGAGGAAAAAGAGGGATATGGCTGTCATATAGCTATAAAATTCAGCTAAAGGAGTAATGTGTATTTATCCAGTTTTTAGAAATCTGTTTTGTGGCACTTCAATTGTCTATAAAGTAATGTTTAAAGAAGAAAATTCTTAGAGAACTTTAGGAATCAAAATTATATGTTTAGCCTGGATCAAGGAATATAAATAAAACCAGGAAGAAGATCCTTAGAGTTGAAATTGAGTAAGAAGGATGTCCTCTATCATCTCAAGACAAAAGCCTGTTTCAGTTAACAAGATAGGTTAGACCCTCAAATGTGGCTGCAGAGCCACGTTATCAGGATGCCGTCAGCAGCTCTGCCAGGTCGGCTGCTTGGGGGCGGCGCGCGGGCCTAGATGCAGGAAGCCCTGGGTCTTATGCTACGCCCTGGCCACAGCAGGAACACACACAAAAGTGGTCGAGAACGTAGCTTCCCTACTCGATGGGGCTTCCCCCAGGCCAGTGGAAGATGTGCCAGCAGAGATAAAGGTGAAGAGAAGCGATCTGCTGCTTGGATTCCAAAAAGTTTAGTCTTCTGAAAATGCAGAAGCAATTAGATGAGATATCAGGAAGTTACAGGCAATTTTATACTGGGACACTGGGAGGCAGGGTGAGGGGTATAATCCAATAGAGAAAGGGAACATGGGAGGGATCAACAGAGAAACAGCCAGTGAGGCTAGAACAGAGGAGAGATTACAGACAACCAATGGGGAACTGAGGGCATGGCTGCATGGGGGGCTGTGGGAACTCGCAATTCACGATGCAACGTTCACTCAAATCTCCTGGAGAGCTCATAGAACCACATCTATGTCTTCATATGTCTTGACGGAAACTTCATGAGCTATGATAATGATTTGCTGATTGTCCATATATTGCATAAGATACATTTGGCAAATTATGAATCATGTGTTTGAAAGAATGTGTTCTTTATCAGTCATCTGGCACTTCTCTAAATTGCACTTTGACTTGTGATGCCCCAAATAAATTAGACCTGCAAGGCTAGGGAAGCAAGTGACAAAATAAATGTCAATGAGCCTGAACTGAAATTAAAAAAAAAGGTCATTTAAACAGGTATCAGGCATAATCAGCAGGTTTTGGTAGTGAACAAGGACCTACAGTGATAATCTACGCAAAAGGAGATCTGGGACTTCTCTGAACTGGTCATAGTTAGTTACAGATAACTCTGCTATGGGCAAAACCAACCCACTGAATGCATAACTGTATCCATCAGAGGAGCATATGGTGCCTCTGCAAAAAGTATATTTAAGGAAGGGCATTAATATCCAGAAAAGAAAAGATGCAACAGACCAACAACAAGGCAGGTGTGACACCTGAGTGGAGGCGAGGAGGAAAATAAAAGAGATGTCAGGGTATAAGGGACAGCATATCAGGAGAGGGATGCAGAAGAGAAGGAGACAAAAGTAAGAGAGCAGGGTAACAGTCTTCTGAGCAAGACTGGAGGAGCAGCCCTAGCAGTCAGGAGCAAACAGAGGCTCAAACAAAGACCAGAGCAGAGGTTCCTGAGGACTATACCAAAGACATACCCAAGTAGATTATAGCATGAAGGCATCTGAGCAAGGACTGGAGCTGAGAAACCCAGACGGGGCAAAGCACAGGCAGTTAAACAGGGCTAGTTCTAGGAGATGCCTGAGGAAAGGGAGATTCAAAACTGGTGGAGTTTCTTTTGGTCCACGATAACACAGGAAAGACCTTTTATATATATGGCAAACAGCACATCTACAGAACCCCACTGGCCTCAGCCCTAGTAACCTAATCTGGTTGGACCTGCCCTACTCAGTGGACTAGACTAGACAATTCCAGTGGTACCTTCCAGCCCCAACTGCTCTGTATCTGAGACATTATGGGTTTGTTACCAACTTAAACGTGTAAAGTTCCTCTTTCCAAAACACTTCATTAACACATTTTAAAAATGCTTCTGAGAGTTCCCAATAAAATTTGAGAACTGTGGTAAATGGAAAATACATGAACATAGGAATGAGCAGGGCAGTTTCTGTTCTATATACCTTCCTACTTGTACCTCTTATCTTGCAGAAATAACATTGTTAAGAGATCTGAAGGACTACTGTCAGGTAATGTAGAAAAGTGGGAGACAAAGGCCATTCAGAACACTGGGAAAGGAATGGGTAGAGAAATGTCAAGGCATTATCACCTAGAGAGGATAAAATGCTATATATTATTTGCTTCACCTTCTTAATCAAGATGAAGTTTCTGTGGTAGAAGGAAAAGGAAGAAACTGAACTTAGTTGTTTCTAGTCAACATAGTCACTGCTAGTGTCCTAGAGACTTTTGGTATCAAAATAGGTCTGTGAGATTTTGAAGAAGAGGACAAAAGTAATACCAACTGCTAAGGCAGTGACAGGGTATCAGATTAAAAACAACTTTCAAAATGAACAAGCTTCTTGAGAAGAATTGTACTGGTGTAGAGAATCTGAAATCTGGGACTGTTTAAAAATGGGACTATTGCTGAAACTAAGCATGTTGGATATAGGTCACCATCCTAACACTCCTTTTTTAAAGAGGCTACACTTACTGGTTCTTTCCTAGTCCCATTTCAGGACTCCACATAGTTCTGAAGTTATCCTGGTGTTTTCTTTATAAGCATAAAGAAATATTTGCCCAGATTAAGTTTGACTTGCTATCTTTTACTTTTTTTACTGTGGCTTGACAGTACCATGAAAAATATTATGGCAAAAAAATAGTGTTTTGGACAGTATCTCATCTTGGATACCATTCTTCAGACATTGTAATAAATACTTCCCACCCCCTCCTGCTATCTAACTGTCCACTCAAAACTTAAGGAAAGAAAATTCACTCATTTAAAAATCTGTCCTCCTGGTTTTAGAGACCCAGGCTTATGATAAATACTTTTTAGTAATTTCAGAGAGAAAAGTTCAGACTACTGAGATAAAACACTAAAAAACTAAAACACCGTACCCATATTTCACTACTGTTTTTTCCTAACTTTCAACTGATTGCTGCATAAGCCTAGAAAATTTTTATCTTCCTGTTAATTTAACATAAAATGTAAGCAATTCTAGGAACAATCTCACACAAACCTTTAAATAACAGCTGAATAAAACATGCATAAAATGTGCAGAAAGATACATGGATTTAGGATTCCAGTGACTGTTTCATTAGCTGTTTATTACTATCTAGACAATATTTGTAATTTTATTATATTTTTGAGTATATATTGGTCAATCAGTTCAATGTAATTTCTCCTAATGTATAACACTCATCAATTAGTCTATAGTTCTTCCTTGCTCGCTTTCCTTAACAGTAATTTACTTTATAGTAGAAATCATTATCTTAATTTGTTTGGTTTACTTTTTAGCTTTCAATAATCCGCCTAGACCAGTATTTGATTCATGTTATCAAACTCAGGATGCATTTTTAAAGCCTTTAAGCATCACACTACTGAAAAAACAAGGTGCAGTTTAAAACGATTGCAAAGATTAATCCCTCTATAAGCCTTCAAATCAATAGTATTGATTTCAATTTAAGGTTTTATTTATCCCTGTTATTTCATTTAGTAAAGATCTACTGCTTATCTAGAAGCAAGACATAAGCATATGGAGATAATAATACCAAGTAATTTTTTTTCTTTCTTGTATAATCAATCTCCTGTCCAGCACTCTGAAGAGGAACTGTCCAGCAAGTAGTGAATTTTTCAGCAGAAAAGTCGTATTTTTTTAGACATCCTAAATAGTCACCTAGTCAAATACTTTTTTATGTTTTAAATTCTGTTTTTTTATTAAGGTTATACTTGCAGTAATAAGTAGCAATTAGTACAAGAAAATTTCTTGTCTGTAACAATGATCTGGTCTATTGACGTGAGCAGCAATCACATCCCATAGCACTGTCAGAATCATAGGTTCATAGAATGGTTTGGGAACCATTCTATGGTTCCTTCCCTAAGGGAAGGGACCTTAAAGATCACTTAGGTCCAATTCACCTCGTACAGACAGGGACATCTTTCATTTGACCTGGTTACTTAAAGTCCCATCCCTTCTGGCCTTGGACACTTCCAATGGTGGGACAGTCACAACTCTGGGCAACCTATTCCAGTATCTCACCACCCTCACTGTAAAAAACGTCTTCCTTGCATCCAGTCTAAATCTTCCCTCTTTCAGCTAAACACCGTTATCCCTTGTTCCGTGACTGCCAGCCTTGGTAAAAAAATCCCCATCTTTATTATAAGTCACTGTTATATATTAAAAGGCTGGAATGTGGTCTCCTCAGAGCCTTCTCCTCTCCAGGCTGAAATAACTTCAACTCACTCAGCCTTTCTTCATAGGAGAGGTGTTCCACCCCTCCGGTCATTTTGTTGCCCCTCTCTGGATCTGTTCTGAGAGGTCCATGTCTTGTAATGGAGACCCCAGAACTGGATGGAGTATTGCAGCTAGGGTCTAAACAAAGAGGAGCAGAGAAGCAGAATCAACTCTCTCATCTGGCTGGTTGCCCTTCTTTTGTGCAATCCAAAATACAATTGACTTTCTGGGATGCAAGTTCAGATTGTCAGCCCATAGCAAATTTTTCATCCACCAGTGTCTCCAAATCTTTCTCTGCAGGACTGGTCTCAGGCAATTCATTACCAACTCTCTACTGAGATTCAGTAGTACCCAAGAGGTTGCCCAGCAAAGTTATACATTCCCCTTGAAGTGTTCAAGGTCAAGGTGGATGGGGCTGTAGGGAACCTAATCTAGTCTAAAATGTCCCTGCCCATAGCAAGTGGGCTTCGACTTGATGATGTTTAAAGGTCTCTCCCAACCCATGCCATTCCATGATTCTATGATTTTCCTGAGCCAGATACAGGTCCTTGCACATGGACTTGTTGAACTTCATGAAGTTCACATGGGTCCACTTCTCAATTTTGTCAAGTTGACTCTCAAGCTTGTCAATGTCCCATGGCCTATGCGTTGTAGTTTACTTTTCTTCCTTTGATGTATAGATAGAAAATATACTATCAGACACAAGTTCTCTGAAGTAATTAATCAACTGTAGAGGTTATAAAGTCAGATCACTGGTTTCATTTATCCTGAACTTTTGTGCGACATATAGGTGCACTTTAGGTGCACTTTATATCAATTTGTACTCCAATGAGAGTTTTGCTTTTAGATAGGTATTGTATTTTGTCTTGATTTAAAAATTGCTCATGAAGAATTAATTGCAAATCATACCACTTGTTCAGTTGGTTAACAATGTTAATTGAAATGTGTTTCACTTATGGAGTAAATTTCTGTAAGTTTAGCTTAAATTCAGTATACTAGGTTGACTAATTCTTCAATGTCATATTTCTGTTTATGTAAGTTATGGAATCTTCTCACCCCCATTTTGCCATCTTCTGTGTTCTTCATACATTCAGTGATTCTATTCATATCCATTTTCTAACCATTTAAATTTTGAGTCTATGTTATGCATTTTCTCCACTAATCGTGGCCACATCTCCTGGCACTGAGAACAGTTCTACACAGAGGGGTAAGAGAATCAGCCTACGTTTACCAAGACTATTGCACATACAAGCAAGGGTTACAATATTTTTCTGAGAACACTGGTCGTTTGTGGTCAGCTTTTATTTACCTACCTCCTAATCTTTAAGAGTTGTTGCTTCCTAAGCTGGAATCTTCCACTCTGAAAGAACGGCTTATGTTCTTCTGTCCTACATGTAGATCTGGCATTTACCCAAATTTGACATGTTTGTAGATTGTCTTGACTTCTTAATTTTCCCTTTTTTCTCTGGCTATCCTTGAGTCCTTTAGGAGCATTATCAGTCATGTACATTTGTGGTAAAATTGTTAAATGATGAAAGACCAGAACACATATGTAGGATTAAAATAAAAACCTGCCTACCTGGTTGTTTCTGTCTGTTTGACTTCACACGTAAATCTGTCAAATAACACGACTGTGTTTAGATTTTTCAGTGGGCTATTGCATGACAATAATGACTCATAACAATACAGGAACACTGAAGGAAACAATTCAGTTTTTCAGTTGTGAATACAAAATATTGCTAAACTACTTAGATAACACAATTTACTGCCAATATTCTTGAGTAAACAAAAATCTTGCAGTTTCTCACTATACTAACATAAATAATTTCCTAAAACCAAGCAATCAATCCCAATCAAGTTACTGCTTTAGAAATGAATAAATAACACCATCATTATGAAGCAGAATATTTCACAACACTTTTTTGTCTTGCATGTTTTTTTCACGTTTACTTGATTTAAATTTATTAAAGAATACTTCTAAGTTGAACTTTTCCAAATGTTAAAAGAATACCCAAAGGAACATTGAAATTTGGATTTTAATTATTTCTTTCTTTTTTAGCATGATAGGGTCAATGTAACACTTTAAACAAAAATGTGTTTAGTATTCAATGTCCTATTTATAGGGGAAGTTATCTTCATAATTTAAAATCACCTTAAATTTAATTTTGATATTTGATAGATGTGTTATTCAGAAAAGTTTTTTTCTCAGGATCATTTGGTAGTGAATAAATTATATGTAATCACCATTAATCTCAGTACTTCAGGAATAAAAAAATTTAAGTATACCTCTTCCACCAGTTAATGGTAGAGTACTGCACAGAAATAAAACAGACTTCCTGATACCATATAATGTCATATAATCAGATATAGACATAGCAATGTATAGGAAACTTTTGCCTGAATAAACCAGTTCTTTTTTTCTATTCTTTTATCCTATTGAGCTTGCCATGAATGAAATGCAAGTGGCTGATAGCATTTTGTGTAGCTGATTTTCTATTTTGTCAGGGCACAAGATATTTTTTCATCAAAGCACAGGGCATTTAATTGCATTACATTTAATCCTTTGTAATCCTTTAAATCCTCCATTTAATCCTTAGCACAATGACACCTTTTTCACTTGTGCTTTGCAGCATGTTTTTAAGGGTGAGGAAGTTAGATTGTGCTTTCAGGAAGAATACAGCACTCCAAGAACTTTAGACTTTTGATTGTGACACCATGCAGATTGCACAAGTACCACTGACTCACTTGAACTATGTCAGACTGCATATAAACAGCACCCATTCAATATATTCATATGCAACAGTCACACGTTTTAAAAAATCCATGAAAGTCAGTGGGACTTAGAGACTTGGATAAGCCCATCTATGGAGAATGGCCATTGAAATTGTGCAGTCTGCTTACTCTGTAGTTGTATTTAATATTGTCTAATAGTTCAGGTAATTACATTCTAATTTCAAACACTGAAAAACTTAATCTGAGGCTTAAAAGAACAACAAAACCAACATGCATTTGCATTTGCAATCTTTTTCATTTACATGGCCAGTGGCTAAAATGAAGTTTTAGATTAATTAAATTTTTACTTTTCTACTACCATTTAGCAGTGCCGTTTTCCCTAATATTATTTACAGTGGTTTGGAGTTTGGGTTGTAGTTTTTCTTTGTTTCTTTTTTTCCCAATATGCTGTCAATTGAATTATTCATCGGTGTTACACGCATTTCAAAGATATCTGCCCAGAATACATAGAGATATAAATACATGTATATATCATTATATAGACTTATAATTTGCCACTATTTTCAGGTTATGGATTCTCTGTAAGGCAAACAAAGTCTATTACACTAAAGAAACTAGATCACTGAAAAACTAATAGCATTCTGATATCTACTCTTTGTATGTGTGACACCTGATAACCTCTTCTTGTAAAAACGCTGGGTAGCTAATGGAGAGGGAATCCCAGAATGTAATACATGAGGAAGAAAACTCTTAAAAACTTAATGCTCTGGGTATAACTTTATTTCTCACCTCCAGAGAAGATTTGTACTAGAAGGTAGAAGCAAGATTTCAGCCACAAACAGCCTTCCTCAGGAGAATAGTTTGTATTCAATAAAGAAAACATCTTAAATTTTTTAAAGACATCTTGCTTCATAGTAGTCCTTGATAAGGTCATCCATGTCTGGACTGCTACCCACATTTGCACACTCGTGATGTGGAGATAAAGCAACAAACATTATGAGTGAAGTCTTCTTATAGTGTCCATAGTCCTTAAAAGCAAAGATATGTGGCTCAAGCCTTTAAAGCTAGAGACACAACGGTAGCATGAAGTAAGTATAAAATCACATGGAATGACTTAACTTAGCATACAAGTGTATGGAATATTTGTTTTGATAGCTGTTCAGATTTTGTTTTGATTTCCTTTGGTAGCTCAATTTTTTGCATGATACTAGCAGAGCAAATATCAGATGGCTATCTGACAGTAAAAAAAACCCAAAACTTTTCAGTCAATCTGCAATATGGCTAAATCTCTGAACAGCTAGTACCCATTTCCCAGCATTGATGGTGCACTGTAAATTGTGCACAAAATTCATCAACAGAACAATTTTTGTCATTTTTTCTATATATTATTCACCTCATATTATTGTTAAATTCTGTGTTCCAAAATAAAGATGACAGTTAACATATGAGTTATTAATTGTTAACACATATGTCTGCATAATCTCTAATATCTTCTATGCACTAAACATTAACTTGATTTCCAATTGCCAATCTAACAGTAAACTACTGTTCTGTATTATCTGCCTCCATAACTTCATACATCTTTTGCCTCCCTCAGAAAACTGGACACAAGTGCCTGCATTCTTTTGTTATTCTTTGGAACACAGATGTGTACATACATAACCTGTAATAAAGCAAACAAACACACAAACAAGAAAGGAAGTTCAAGACCTTGTGTGTACATAAGTAGGAAGTGTATTTAGGACAGAAATTAATTACTAATTAGATGAGGATTCTGCCTTATTTTTAAATTAATTTCATCAGTAAATTCTTAGTTGTGGAGGAGATATGACAAGATGTTGACTATGACTCACCAGAATTGCTCAATTTTGTTTACAAATAAACTGGTAAGTGAATGGAGGATCCTAGCATTTGGCTTTTTAAAATATTGTCAAAGAAAAGTGAAAATTTCCACTTGTCTGTCTATGGCCTTCCAAGCAATCTCATTATCATGAAACCTCATGATCTACTTGATATTCTTGAAAGCAAAGGAAAAAAAAAAAATATAATCAGTATGAACTTAAAAATTAGAGAAGTTTTTAACGTATTATTTTGGTAATGGCAGAGCATGCACATAGGTTATCTCTTTTTTTCAGTAGAGGCACCTCTAACAGGAACCTGTAGAGCCCATGAGAATCCTGATTTTCATTAAATTGCGAACCTTTTGTCAGATATTGAACTTCATGTGATAAATACATTTTGGAAAACAGTTTTCATTTTAATCTAACGCACTGTTTAACAAGATTGATACAATTAAGCAGTTGTACATTTCTAACTAACAGTAGAGCGTGACATCAATCAAACCAAGCCTTATTTGGTAGAGTATATCATTGCCTTTACATCAGTAATATAGGAATAAAATCAGCCAGTTCACAGAACAGCTTTGTACATAAGCAAACAATCCTTAAAAGAAGAAAAATGCCGAATTCAGTCCTCAATACAGAACTCATATTGCATTAATAAAATTTAAATTGTGAAGTCTGTCTTCATAGGATTGAATATTTACCCTACCCCATCATACAAATGTGTACATGCTGCACACATTTGTGCATGTCTTCATAAAATATGAAGAAATACATCATTTAAGAACCTATGTGAAGCAGAGGTATATTATAACTTGATTCCTTTCTTAAGCAAAGAGCTATGAAACTACTTTAACATGTGGGTTAGGCTGCCTGTCATGGAAAAAGAAGCTGCTGAATCTCAGTCAATATTCTTAAGTAAGATTTCTTCTTTCTTTAGTCATCCTTCATACTTCTGCAGAAGGCTAGCAAAATCATCAAAGTTATCAAAGAAGGACAAAAGTAGGTATAAAATATTTATCTTTTAAATATATAAAATATTTTATGGGGAATAAGATAGTAGGTACGTAACGTGGTGAGGCGTGGGGTGACCAAAGTCGCTGCGTAATCCAAAAGCGCCCTTGAGCCAAAGGTACGCCTCAGTGGTGCAGCTTTGGCACCTCGCAAGCAGACTTCTGCACCCGTGCTGTTGGCTGGCACTGAAACACACACTCACACTCAACTAGGATAGCTCATGCATTACCACAGGCAAGAAGTTCGGAGGGCTCACTCGTGTAGAAATTCCAGAAAGGCTTTACTCCAAAGGAATCCAGAGGCGAAAGAGTGCAAGTGACTTCGTGCACCAACTCATAGAGCCATACAGAGCCAATAATATGAGGGCACAGGGGCGGAGAGGAGGCGGGGGATACAACAACAACCAATCAGAGAAGGAAGGGGTGTGGTGAGGGACCAGACTGAACCAAGCAGGTGGGGGGGGGCTTTCCCTTGTACCTGAGTCGGGGATTACTTTACATCTCAGGAGTAACCCACCAACAGGAGCGAGTGGTTTCTTCTGTACGCTGCCAGAGTGAAAACAACCTATGCCCACGGGCAACCAACATGCAGTCTTTTGTGTTACTTAGTGACTTAAGTGATTGCGAGGCTCCAGTTCTGATAGCCTACACATTTAATGCCAAATAAATGATCATACATTTTTAAATTTGTTTTTAATTTATTAAAGATACACTCTTTATTCTTAAAAAAGAGAAAAATATGGAAATCTAACATCATAGCTCATCATAGCTCTCTAACAACATAGATATGACAATGACTCTGCTGCGAAATACAGAATGGCTGCATAATCATAGTTATTCATCATGCTTTCTATAATAAAAAATCATTTAAAGCACAGGAGGTTTTGTGCAAGGAGATAGAAGGGAGAGGATTGGTGGAGCAATCAGAAAACAAAGGACGTTTTGACAGAGCAGAAAAACTTTGAAAATATATGTGAAGGCATCCTGTCTTGGGAGCAGCGCCTGATATGATTTCAAAAATGTAAACATATATTCTTAGGCACATACATACATACATGCCTATATGAATTGAAAACTTAATGTAAGTCTAGTGTTCATGAAGCTATGCTTTTTGTCTCTTCCCAAAAAGTTGAACTTGTATTTGAGAACCAGGTTGCTAATTAGGAAAACTGAGGGTGTGTAAATATTGCTAAGTGGTGCTCCATGCCAGGCTAGCTAAGTTGTAGTGAGTGTAAGTCATGTTTAAATCGAGTTTGGTCATGTCCCTAAGGCTGTATTGTTCTTTTAACTGCACTTCCAGATTTCTCAAACCCTAAGTATACTGAAGTGCTGCCAGCTGACTAACACAAGGCTGGCAGGTAGAAACAAGAATAAGTGAGTAGCTGATTGGTTGGCAATAGAAATTAGTCTGTGGTCCAGGATCTTTACACTCAGAAGTCATCATCTGGCTGATTACATTCTGGCCTGCTCTGAGACAGCCCTGAGTATCTTCAAGCCAAAAGCATGAGGAAGAAGTAATGGCCGACTTGTCCAAATTAAGCCTGGGGAGAAAAGGCTTCTCTATGTCTCCAAAACTGAAAAGGAACAAAGAGAATTATACCAGCAAGTGAATTAACTGGATGATGGCCTATCAAAAACAGCTATTTCCAGAGACAGATGGCACAAAAAAAAGTGGATGGCCACTCATTTTTCAACATGGTTGCAATGCTTGGTAACATCTATGAATCCTAAAAAGATTATGGTTGTATTGTGCTTTGTTCAAAACTGGCAGTGTAAACGTGCACTCCCCTGAGTACAACCTGAAGGTATAAGAGAAAGGAGATTTCAAAGGCAGTTGTAGATAATTTTTTTTTTTAAAAACTGTTACCATCCCAAATAAGATGATATAAGCCAAGGTTTTGATTTTAAAGACACTAGTCATTTGGCAGTACCTCTTTTCTTGAATGTTTTACTTCAGACATTAAAAAAATGCTGACCTATGAAAATCAAATCCCTTATTAGGTGTCCAAAGTAGGTACAGAAGAATAGAAATTCAATAGTCACTTTTGAAGATCATAAAACTCTGTTCCTCATTTTAGCAACCTAGTTTATCTAGCTAACCCATAAGCCATGAACAGTCTTGCTTTAGGTTTTCTTTCCTGTCAATGGAAAGGTGTTTCTAGAGAGTGTTTCTAGAGCTGTTTCTAGAGAGTGTTTCAGAATACTGCAGATTAGAATAGAGAAAATGCCAAGTTTATTATCAGTAGTTCTACTAAGTCAACAGCATGACAGCTCTGCAGACAGTAGCTGTAGTCAATTTTTGACAGATGCCTTGTAAGACTTCAGGTGTTAGAGAACACTGAAAGAACAAATATGAGTTTATAAATTAGATGGAGAAGTACCTCCAATTTTATTTCCGTTCTACTTTAAGGAAGGAGATCTAAATTTCACTGTTAGCTAAACCAAAATAAATACATAATAGTGTGTTCTTTTGGAACAGAAAGCTAAGTTCAACCTTTAATCACATTTTTTCAGTTCAAATTTACAAGATGCCTTTGGCACTGTCAGTCAGCTTTTCAGCAGAAAACGTTCAGTTAAGTCAAAGGGTAGGTATTATCTGATCCGTATTTATGGATAGATGCTTTTTTCATCTTCAGTGGGAGAATAGTTCAAGGAAAATGATAAATCCAGTGGTGCAGTTCACCATTTCTATATTTTTAGTCCCTCTCTATAACCATACATATCTGAAGTGTCCTTCTTGCAATTTCTTTCCAGTCTACAGCTAGGATCCCTTATCCCTTCTGCTCACCAATGAGCAAAAGAAGTCCTGGCTTCCTAATATTGAGATTGTCAATGAAAAACAGTTGTCTTAAAGAGCTGTGCTCTAATTCTCAACTGTCTTGAAGTTCATCTCAGCAGTGTTTGCTTCAACAATGGCAGTGAAATCTCAAATAGAGGAGGGAGTATGCAATCACCCCTGTATGCTTAAAGGAGGACTTCCTCCTCTGCTGTTTTTCCACTGGTCTACTGACAGAGGTTTTCACATCTAAAGGTCTAATAGCCAGAAGCAGAGGCTTAAAGATGTGATAAAATAATTTCCATCCCTCTCATCACTTTAAGGCTATTTTCTCTGAAGTTCCATCTCTTTTCAATTATTTACAGTAGCTGGAATGCCTTTCATACTACAGCTTCTTTCAGACACTGGGGAAAAGAACATTTTCCTTTATGAAAATATGTTTCTTAACTCTCAGGTGAAGTACTTTACTTCTATGTAAGGAAGTATAATGAAAGAGTGTTTTTTTTCTTTCTTTAAATTTGCTAAAATATATAGTTTTGATCATATGCTTTGTTGATATAATGTATTTTTAAATATCTTAGGTTCCCTTACCTATGCTGACAGCTGCTAATGCATAGGAGTTATAAACCACTTATATTCAAGTCAATTTTTTTGAATCAATTGTTTTTCAATGTTCCTAGTATGACTACGTTGGTCATTTTTGCTGGACTGTTGTCTTTCAAAAAATACCTGTAAAGTATCTTAGAGGATGTCAATTTATGAATGTGCATTCAGTACATTAATTCTCAAAATAGAAAATGTGAATAAGTCAACGGTAGTCAATATATAAACAGCTGGCAGAGCATATAATGCAGGAGCATTCAGAATTGATGCCGAAAAGGGGTGGGCCTTTTGTTCTTGCTAACAAGCACAGTGAGTCCACATTTCCCTTGCAAATCTTTATATAAAATATAAAGTTTTTTCACCAAGATTTTTGTTCAGAAGAGATATTATTGCAAAACCAAATAAGGAGTGTATTGCATCACAAAGATATTCAGAGCATTGTTCCAAAGTCTGTTTCGGTCACGATCTTTCTGCAACCAAAATGTAAATAATAAGCTAGCAACAGTTAGTAGTAACACCATAACCATAAAATACCATAAAACAATGAGGAAAACCCTTTTTATCTATGATGGTTTAATTGTTTCAGTTTGGCCGCTAAGAGAAGTAGCAGTATCCAAATTAAATTAGATGGTTGAAATTGAAGTTACGCTTTCTGGGAAGACCTAAGAATAGCTTCTTTGAACAATCTTTTCTTGTTTTCCCTTGTAACTCTCTGATGCATTAATACTGTCATCATTTTTTTTTAGATTAACTTATTAAATGTAATAAACTATGGTCACCCAGAGGTGAGATCTTTCATCTGCGTTTTTTGCCTATACAAGTAAACATGATGAATTGATGGTTGAAGAACTGCCTAGAGAATGAGCAAGAGATGATTTTTACATCTTCTGCAATTCATTACTCCAACATAAATAGATTTCGTGCTTTATTTTCTACTCTTGGACTTGCTAGGCGTTGCTTTTTATTTTGAAAAATCCATGTGTGCCTGGCAAGCCCTACCATCCACATGCTGTCATTCATAATTATGTTTACTGTCATCTGTGCTGTACTATAAGGGTCAGAGTTTTACAGGTTGGCATATGAATCAGGCCCTGACCTAGATCTATGCTCAAAGGTACATAAAGAGGGGACTTTTTAATTTGAAAATAATTGGTTTGGGTTTTTTTTTCTGCTGGTCTCTGGGAAGCTTTCTGAAAACAAATGCAGAACTATAATCACTGTCACTGTCAGTGAAGGGAAGAAGAACAGAGAGGAAGAAGGAGACGTAAATTATGTATTATGAACATCATTAATTGGAGAGCAAAACCTTTTACGGCTGATGACTTTTAAGTCCTTTCTTTCTTTTCTTGCGAGAAAGAGAGAGGGAGTCAGTGTTTTATTATAAGAAGCCTTTGTCCAGCAGAAAAGACAAACAAAAAACCCAAACCAAAATAAAACCGTAAACCAAAACAAACAACAAAAAAATGCAAACCAAAAATCTTTTCTATATTTAATCTCAAATTGTTTACATAGCAGTCCTACTTTAATATATCTGTTTCATAACAGTGAAAGAATGTCAGGACTTGCATACAGCTGGTTTTCTGGGTCAGCAAAGAACTGGAGAAGACCTAGAAGTTTATCAAGGCAGAACACATTCATGATGGAGTACAGAGGATTCAGCTTGATGCACACAGGCAGAAAAGGCAACATTAGCATCTCTGTAATAAGAAGCAGCTGGGGATATGAAAGAATTTCTTTAGTTGTGGTTTGACAAAATGTGTTGTAAAGTCAGAAATCTTATAAAACTGTAAAAGATGTTCTCTTTACTTGTTTCACCCAGTCATTTGATTGGTTATCATTTTCTGTACACCACAGGGAGTCTCAAAAAGGAGAGTTTATTTGCTCTGGAACAAAATCAGGCAGTGCTTATAACAGTGAGAAAATAGGAGATTCACATTCTACATTTCTGCATTCTATGCCCTTGTCTTTAGACTGTGTATATTTATAAAATATGGTATCATTTAGGATAGCCCAATGTTTTCTTTTAGAGGATTTTATTTATTTTTTCAGTTTTAAACTATTTATTTGGAATTTTTTCACAGAACTTGCTGCTGTTCTTGATTTTCATAGCAGTTTAAATAAAAGGTTTCAGTTGTGTCCAATAAAGAAATTAAAAGAAATATGGGCTTGCACACATTGAAACAATTTATTGCTAATTTCATAGAGAAAAGCTGCTATTTTTACAGTGAAAAGATTTAATCTGATGGTGAAACCATCCACCAATTTATTTGTGGGCAGAAAGTGCCTTTGAGATATGATCTAGACCTTTCCTTGAGATAGTAAGCAAATTTAACTCATAAATATATGCCTGCATAAAAGCCAATTCCTTTTCATAGACAAAATTTTCTTAAGATTGCATTTCCTGAGCCTGTTTTGTCCTGTCATGTAAATCACCCACACACTTTGTAGATAGAGGGTAGCTAGCATGCTACAGGATTGTGACAGTATCATGGCACACTTATTCTTTCCTCCTAGAATTATTCCCACAGACATTGCTGTGGTGGCAGCTGAAATAAAAAAAAAGCCTAAATTTCAAGTATTTTCAGACTTACATCCAACATCAGCATAAAGGAGAAGTGACAGCACAGTGCAAAAATTAAGGATAAACTTAAGAATGAGTAAGAGATGCAGGAGTACTCCTGTGTGGTGGTGCATTTCCACATGGTCTTATAGAGCTTGTGTGTGACTTGGTTCCAGAAATTGTCAATTTCTATCTTTCTTGGGCTGCTTTGATCCTATGAGCCCATGTGATTGACATTTTCAAGTGGCATTAATTGGATGGAAGTATCACCTTATTGAAGACATTTTAGAAACAGATATTTGGCTTAATTAGTGTCTTAGAGAATAAATACTCTATAAGTACTGATCCATTGATATGCTTTAATCTCTGTCATTTTTGGATGACTGGTTGGTGATTGACTTTTGCAGAGGCCAAAATTTATGTCTCTGAAAAAATCTAAAAGAAAATTAGAAATAGAGGTGATTTTGAATTATACAGGTCACAAAAAATAATGCAGCTGCAATTTGAACACCTTTTTTTTTCTTCTAGCAGTATTGCTATGCATAATTTGAGGGAGAATATTCTTTTCAGAACCTGCAGTATTGACAGCTTCCTTCAATGTAATGCTAGATAGATTTTTGCTTTTCAAGGCCACGGCTGCATTTCTGTTTTTACAAGATCTATGTGATTGAGTTAAAAAGTTTTATTTTGATTGAAAGTGGATGCAATAAAGTTTTTGTCAAGATCTTGATTGCTTATATTTGATCTCATCTCATTCATTCATGTGGGTGTGTTATCTACATCAACTTTTATGACATCAAGATCTATTTCTTCTAATTGCTCTAGCAATTGCATGATAAATTATCATCAAAGTCCAACTACTACAGAATAAAATCCTACAGAAAAAAGTACAGAATAAAATCCTCTCTTGGTAGTATTAATTAATATTTCATTAATAGCCATAATTTCAGTAAGGGGAATAAGTTAAATTTACTTTATCTTGTATATCACAGAAACATAGAATCATAGAAAGTGGCAGAGTTGGAATAGGCATTAAAGATCACCTAGACCCAAATTCTCCTGTCATGGGCAGGAACACCTCTCACCAGACCAGGTTGCTCAGAGCCCCATCCAACCTGTGTTTGAACTGCCAGGGACAGGACATCCATAACTTCTCTGGACATCCTGTTCCAGTGACTCACCACCCTCATAGAAAGGAATTTCTCCCTGATATTTAATCTAAACCTATTCTCTTTCAGTTTGTACCCATTACCCCTTGTCCTATCGCTACAATTCCTGATGAGTGAGGTCTCCACATAACGTTCTCTTCTCCAGGCTGAACAAGGTTCTCTTCTCTCAGCCTGTCTTCATAGAGGAGGAGCTGCAGTCCTTTTATGAACGTCGTGGCCTCTGGACTCCAATGTCCTTCTTATGTTGGAGACACCAGACTTGTATGTAGCACTCCAGGTGGGGTCTCACCAGAGCAGAGCAGAGGGGCAGAGCGCCTTCCCTCACCCTGCTGGCCATGCTGCTTTGGATGCAGCCCAGGACATGGTTGGCTTTCTGGGCTGTGAGTGCACACAGCTGAGTCATGATGAGTTTTTCATCAACCATCACCCCCAAGTCCTTCTCCACAGGGCTGCTCTCAATCACTCCTGCTCCCACAGCAGGTGTGTCTGGGATTGCCATGACCCAGGTGTAGAAACTTGTGCTTCTCCTTGTTGAATGTCATGAGGTTTGTATGAGCCCGCCTCTCAGGCCTGTCCAGGTCCCTTTGAATGGCATCCCTTCCTCCAGTGTGTCGGCTGCAGCACACAGGCTGTTGTCAGCAAACGTGCTGAGGCTACCCTCAATCCCACTGTCCATGTCACCTACAACGATGTTGGACAGTGTTGGCCCCAGTACCGACCCGTGGGTCACCACTCATCACTGCTCTCCCTGTGGACAGTGAGCCATTGACCACAATTCTGAGTGCAACCTTCCAGCCAGTTCTTTACCCACTGAGTCATCCATCCATCAAACCCATGTCCCTCCCATTTAGAGACAAGGATGTCGTGTGGGACAGTATCAAACACTTTGCATAAGTCCAGGTAGACAATATCATCTGCTCTGCCCCTATTCACCAGTGCTGTAGCCCTGTCATAGTAAGTCAGGGATGAGTTCCCCTTTGTAAAGCCATGTTGGCTGTTACCAATCACCTCTTAGTTTTCCATGGGCCTTAGAATAGTTTTCAGGAGAACTTGCTCCATCATCTTGGCTGGCACAGAGACTGACTGGTTTGTAGTTGTCCAGATCTTTCACTTTCTGCTTTTTTAAAATGGAGGTTACATTTTCCTTTTTCAGTCATCAGAGACATCACCTGACTGCCATGTTTTTTAAAAAATGATGGTTAGTGGCTAATCAACTTCATCTACCAGCTACCTCAGGATCTGCTTATGGATCTCCTGAGTCTTGTACACGCTCAGGTTCCTCAGATGGTCGTGAGCCTGATTTTTCCTACAGTGGACTCGGGGTCTTCATTCTCCCAGCCACTGCATTTGCCTTTCTCAACTTAGCGTGCCTGGAGCGCTTGCCATTGAGGGCTGAGGCACAGAAGTAATTGAGAACCTCAGCTTTCTCTTTGTCCAGGCTAGCCAGGTGTCACATTTCCTTGCAGGGAAGGCCCACGTTATCTTTAGTCTTTCCTTTGCTTACAGCATATCTATAGAAGCCCTTCCTGTTACCCTTGATATCTATGGACAGACTCAATTCTGAGTGGGACTTGGCTTCCCTAACCTTGTCATTTCCTGTTGGTTTTGGCTTCACAGTCAGGATTTCTACTTCGTTATTCACATCAGAACAATGAATCAATACTTCAGTATCTGTAAGCTTATTTTAAAATAAACTTTCACAGTTAATATAATTTCTAAAACCTAAAATTTATTTTCAATACTCATTTAGGGAATGTTGATACTCTTGTGCAAAATTTGATCTAACAAATGGCAATGTTTCTAAGCCCTCAGGGAGCTGAGCAAGAGACAGCATCAGGAAAGCAATGCAAGAGGATGTCTTGTCTTTCATGTATGTTTGGGAACTAAAAGCATAAAACTGAGTTGTTTTCATACAGAGTGGTTTTCACTAGTTTGAAAATAAAGAATGCTTCAGTTTTCTAGTTAAAAAAAAAAAAAAGACAGCAAGACTTAGAAAATATATCTTTCTTAGAACATATAAGCTTCTTCCTTTCTGATGGCCAGTGACTATAGGATTTACCTAAGAAATCTAGATTCAGCTCTCATTCTGTGTAAGGAAAAGGGAATTCCTATTTCATTTTAGCCACATAACAACTCAACACCATAGTGTAGAATGTTCCGCCCTGAGGCTTTTGAACTTATGTCTGCTTAAAGTCTTTTTGGTGCATTTAATATCAGCTAGACAAGAGAAAGAAAATAAAATATTAACTTTTTACAGTAATCATTACTGCATAAAACACTGCTCTTCGAGAACAAATTTTCTGAAAATTTTAATAATTTAGATTGTAATGCTTAAATATTAATTGGACAGGAGACTGAAGTATATGGCTCTCTTGTCCAGGTAAATGTCCAAAGATGTAGACTCAAAAAACTGTTTTTCTGTCTCTCAGTCAGGAAATATTCAAATCTATCTTTTAAGGTACATGTGGTGGGTTGAAAAAACTGAGTTGATAGACAGAGTTGTAGACCAGTTGCTTCTCACGTTTTCGCATATAAAAATCAGCACGGCTGGGGGAAAGGGAGCTTC
>VWZW01002093.1:1067018-1124138 GCA_013397115.1 Edolisoma coerulescens
CACTCCCCTTCCCAGTGGGGTAGGGGAGAGAATAAGATGGAAAACAACTTGTAGTTGAGGTAAGACAGTTTACTAAAGCAGAAAAAAAAGACAAGCAAAAGTTTGCATGCACATACACAAAGGGAAACGTTAGTCTCTACTTCTCATCGGCAAGCAACGTTCAGACACTTCCTGGGAGACAGGGCTTCAGCACACGTAGTAGTTTCTCCAAAAAGCAAACATGGTAGAATAATGAATGCACCCCCATTCCTTCTCTCTCCCTTAGCTTTTGTGTCTGAGTTGATCTAGTATGGTATGTAATATCCCTTGAGTCAATTTGGATCAGCTGGCCTGATTGTGTTCCTTCCAGGATCTTGTTCCCTCCCAGCCTCTTGATGGGGTGGGGGGAAGAATGTCAGAGGGACAGCACTGCTCAGCAGTAGCCAAAACACTGGTGTGTTATTGATGCCCTGCCAGCTACCAATGTAAAACACAACACTGTGAGGGCTGCTAAGGAAAAATTAACTCTCCCTCAGTCAGACCAAATACAAGCAGTTATCCAGGAACATTGAGACAAATTAGAAACACATAGAGCGATTTACCAAGTGATTTCTGGAATCTACACATGAGCGAACAGGAGAACACAAGGAAAAAAACAAGTGGATGTGTATGTGTACAGCAGCATATACCTGAAATGATTACAGAGAAAGTAATATCTTTATTTCAGGTTTTGCATATATCTGATTAGAATCAGCTACCTTTCACTTGTGTTGTAGAGCATCCCCTTCTTAAGCTGTCTCAAAGATTTTGATACATTGTCAGAAAGCGTGATCACACAGGAATGCCATGTTCATTGCAATGTGAGTGAATAGTGTCAACATTGATAAACATATCATCTTCACATTGGCATATTTAGAGATGGAAGCTTTAAATGAAAAGGGGAGGAGGAAATATTCCTAAAGGGTAATATCTTGGAACATGAGAAGTAGTGCACAAAGTAAAATGAAGACATAGATACATTTCCCACAGACACTGTTGAAAAGCTGGGGAGAAACTTCGCGGTTTGTGTTCTTATACAGGAGGCAGATATATAATTCTAAACCAGGTTTAACAGGTTGATGGTTGTTTTTTCTTGCATTAGTGTTACCTATTAAAAATTCCATCATATTACTGTCAAAATGAAGTCTTCTAGAATCTTAATGATGGCATTGCTAATATTCTTCTGTGAAAATACATTGCATGCAAATATTTCTCCATCTTCTTCATTCCTAAAAGTGTCATTCCCATTCACAAATTCATGGCACATCGCACCCTTCCCTGTTTCACCTTCCAAACACTTCCCTGTCAATTAATTAGCCCCTTTAGAGAACTATCACAGGGCATCTCATTGTTTCTGTCTCCAAATAAAATACATCACATCAGGATTCTTTTCTTTTTATATCTGTCTTTGTCTATCATAGCCTAATATTAGGTAATTAATGCATTTTTGAGAGGAAGAAGTGCTCTTACTAGCTGTAGTTTTTTCATGGATTTATTATTAGGAATCAATGGTACTAGTCCTGTTAGAAAAAGGGTATCTTTTCATTGGGTAATATTCCTTAACTACTGCCAGTAGAAAAACCTATTCTATTCCTGTGTCAGGTTTGTACTTCCAGAAGGGTTCACCATAAACTAGAGGATTCCTTGGTTGAGTAAGGTGAAAATAAGGACCTGAGTGAATTTTCTTCATCAAGGAAAGCAAGGAATGTGATATCAGACCTGGCTTAACAATGTGTTATCAAAAATATTGACTTCAATAGGCAAATATTTCATTCACCTAAAGAACAACTGCATTTGTAGCCATTTTTAAGAGACTTTTGCTCAGAAGAATTAGAATGTAACCCTGTACAGAAGATAAACAAAAGCCAACAATACAATTATGCGCTTTTCAGCTCCATATAGACAGGCAAGAATGTCTTTCCACTCTGCACTGGAATGAATTTTATCATTATCTTTGTTTCTTTACAAGAGTGAAGATTCTTTATACAGAATGCAATAAATTAAAGAACTTGTTTATAAAAAGCATCTAACTGACATGATCCATGGATTTGGTCTAATAGAGTAGACATTATTAATTATTATTATTATTAATATCTGTTAATATAAGCAAAGTTATAAACTGACATATGCAAACTTTAGTTCAACTACACATTTGACATCAACATTTTATAAATGAACTTACACAAGAAGAGATAGCTTTGTAAAGGATAGATTTCACAGATGTCCCAGTCTTGATCACATTTTCCTTAAGCTTCTTCCAAGCAGAGTGAATCCTGAGTAAGCATGACATTAAATAGTAGTCATTGTCATTTGTAAAAGAGTCTGGAGAAAGAAAAGATACCACATTAATGTATCTCTACACACTCAGTTAAAACACAATCCAAAATTAAAATGGATTTTGAAGCATCAGCAAATGTCTTCCAAAAACTTGTGCCAACCCACCTCCTCTGTCTGCAATGTTTACTGCAGAGACAGAAAACACATTTGACCGTGAATGGTGTATTGTGGGACTTCATTCCAAAGCTGCTTTTTAAGGATTTAGATAAAATACGTCCTTCAGCTACTACTAGTTTTCAAGAATGCCCATGGCTATGGTTCAGAGTATCATAATACCGCTTTGCTGCTGTCTTTGATTACACGTTGGCATTCTACAAAACACAGAAATTGAAAAATGGGCACCATAAGAACCAACTTTTCAAAGAACCAGCATTCCTAATCTCTGTTACCCTGTAATTAAACTAATTTGTGTTGTTGTCATTTGAGATGTTTTTGTAATTATTGTTCTTATAGTCTCGTAATAATTCATTTTGCCTATGTATGCTTATGTTTCTTCAAAATCTGAAAGGAATATATTTTTTACATATATTATTATAAAGTAACCATTTCATGTGACAAACAATTTATTAATTTGAAGGAATGGAAGTACTGTTCAGAAACCAATTAGGTCATTTTAGAACAACTTTGCTAAAAGACTCAGTATAAACCAGAGCTTTCCTGAAACTCAAAAAACCGAAGTGATATTGCCTGTGTACTGACATGGTGGGTAATGGGGAGAATAGCTCAGACTCATGGCAATTGACAGGAGAACAGAAAATTGTCCATTCATGCTATAGACCCCCGCCACCTTCTCCTCTTCTGGTCTCCCCAGTACAGGTCAAAAGCAAGTCCTTTTTGTTTACAATAGGTCATAAACAATATTGCTCGAAGGTTTTTGTATATAGTAACTAGATATGATGGAGCAGAAATGCACTAATGGAATAGTCCTGACCTTAAGTGTCAGTTTTGTGTGCTATGGACCCTGCTATCGGTTTGGTCTCTGGGACTTTACATAGGCAGAGAACTCATGTGTCTCATCTTGGCAATAAAAACATAACATGGGTCTAGGACACTCAGAATTTCAAGCTACAGAAGAGAGAAAAATGAACAATTTCCTTTGAGGTCTAGGACACTCAGAATTTCAAGCTGCAGAAGAGAGAAAAATGAACAATTTCCTTTTTCTTCCAGAAAGCTTTCTAAACACTGGGATATTGTGCAGGGAGACTCCTAATACTGTCTTATAGATGAATGTAATTGATCTTACATTTTCAGTACTGACCACTGTAGCTGGGATTCAAGATCTATTAAGCTTNAAAGAACTTGTTTATAAAAAGCATCTAACTGACATGATCCATGGATTTGGTCTAATAGAGTAGACATTATTAATTATTATTATTATTAATATCTGTTAATATAAGCAAAGTTATAAACTGACATATGCAAACTTTAGTTCAACTACACATTTGACATCAACATTTTATAAATGAACTTACACAAGAAGAGATAGCTTTGTAAAGGATAGATTTCACAGATGTCCCAGTCTTGATCACATTTTCCTTAAGCTTCTTCCAAGCAGAGTGAATCCTGAGTAAGCATGACATTAAATAGTAGTCATTGTCATTTGTAAAAGAGTCTGGAGAAAGAAAAGATACCACATTAATGTATCTCTACACACTCAGTTAAAACACAATCCAAAATTAAAATGGATTTTGAAGCATCAGCAAATGTCTTCCAAAAACTTGTGCCAACCCACCTCCTCTGTCTGCAATGTTTACTGCAGAGACAGAAAACACATTTGACCGTGAATGGTGTATTGTGGGACTTCATTCCAAAGCTGCTTTTTAAGGATTTAGATAAAATACGTCCTTCAGCTACTACTAGTTTTCAAGAATGCCCATGGCTATGGTTCAGAGTATCATAATACCGCTTTGCTGCTGTCTTTGATTACACGTTGGCATTCTACAAAACACAGAAATTGAAAAATGGGCACCATAAGAACCAACTTTTCAAAGAACCAGCATTCCTAATCTCTGTTACCCTGTAATTAAACTAATTTGTGTTGTTGTCATTTGAGATGTTTTTGTAATTATTGTTCTTATAGTCTCGTAATAATTCATTTTGCCTATGTATGCTTATGTTTCTTCAAAATCTGAAAGGAATATATTTTTTACATATATTATTATAAAGTAACCATTTCATGTGACAAACAATTTATTAATTTGAAGGAATGGAAGTACTGTTCAGAAACCAATTAGGTCATTTTAGAACAACTTTGCTAAAAGACTCAGTATAAACCAGAGCTTTCCTGAAACTCAAAAAACCGAAGTGATATTGCCTGTGTACTGACATGGTGGGTAATGGGGAGAATAGCTCAGACTCATGGCAATTGACAGGAGAACAGAAAATTGTCCATTCATGCTATAGACCCCCGCCACCTTCTCCTCTTCTGGTCTCCCCAGTACAGGTCAAAAGCAAGTCCTTTTTGTTTACAATAGGTCATAAACAATATTGCTCGAAGGTTTTTGTATATAGTAACTAGATATGATGGAGCAGAAATGCACTAATGGAATAGTCCTGACCTTAAGTGTCAGTTTTGTGTGCTATGGACCCTGCTATCGGTTTGGTCTCTGGGACTTTACATAGGCAGAGAACTCATGTGTCTCATCTTGGCAATAAAAACATAACATGGGTCTAGGACACTCAGAATTTCAAGCTGCAGAAGAGAGAAAAATGAACAATTTCCTTTTTCTTCCAGAAAGCTTTCTAAACACTGGGATATTGTGCAGGGAGACTCCTAATACTGTCTTATAGATGAATGTAATTGATCTTACATTTTCAGTACTGACCACTGTAGCTGGGATTCAAGATCTATTAAGCTTCTTCTGCAAAGAAATCATTATCAGAGAGTATTAGCATACTTAACCCTCACAAAATGCAAGTGTTTCTGCATAATAACCCCGAACTAACTCAGCCAGAAAGTTTACCTTGTGATGTTTCTAGGTACCATTCTTTTTAATCACATATAGCTATAATAAATATTTAGTCACAGATAAGAACAAGCCCAAGTTTTACTTAGATGCTTCAGTTCATAATTGGTAGTTGCCTTTACTGATTCTATAGAATGTTTTTGTGTTAAATAATATAACTTATTCTTCCTGACTAATCACTAGTTTTGAACTTCAATGAATCTCCTATGTATAAGAATCACTAATTATAGGCATTATTCAAGGGTTTTATTTCCTTTCTAGGAAGAAAAGTTGGCTTTTGCCTTAGTACAGGAGAGTATCTCTTAGTGAAGCTTCACAGTTTACAAACAGCCAAAATTACAAAGGAACTAACTTTATTACCTGCAGGGAAAAATAGTGTTTGAGGCATGGAGGAAACAAGCTTCTAAAAGGGAGGGTATAAATAGACTCAGTGTTTTCAGGCTTTCTTTCAAAAATAATGGTTTTTCCTTTGAAAAGAAGTCTGTCAATTTGAAAAGCAAACACAACCAGTGGTTTCTACCACTCACAGATGAAATTATGGGACTGCTACAGGACAGCATTTTAAGCCACTAAGCCTGATGGTGAAAGCAATTCTGAAAATGATGGTAGATCTTGCTAGGCAGGGTAAATACCTGAACTGGTTGCTTTAGAAAAAAAACAGTATTTCTGGTTTTAAAAGTATACGTACAGCTTCTGAAGCCCTCAGTCAAATTGAAGAAATGTAGTAAAATTATTCTCACAATTCCAAATACACTAAACTGCCATTCAAAAGGAAAAGGAATAATATCAGTCTTTTATGAACAGAAGAGACTGTAGACTTAAAATGGAAAGCAGCGCTTTGACTATTCACTCTTCAGTAAGAGAATAAAAAAATTACTTTTCCTCTGGGCTTGGAAGAAGCTGAACATCAGTTTAAAAAACTCAACTGTGTGCATCTAGTTGCAACAGAAACTGAGGGTATTTCACTGAGGTTTTATGGAGTTTAGTGAGTTGCAGTCCACAGAAAAATACTGATTAGGCAGTTGAACATCAAATACCTTAGATATGATGAAGGCATATATCTTTGGGTGTTAATCAAACTGAAACACTCTGTGTAAAACTAAGATTATGCATTTCGAGTTCTAATGAAGACCATTGTGATGTAATTCAACACTGTCTTCTGTTAGACCCATCAGAAATGGGTCTTTAAAAGAGAAAATGAGTTGCTTGTCTTCTACATAAATGTCTCGTCTCTCACAGGGATATTTGGAAATAGTATTACTCTTTCAGATTTGTCAGGATGTTCTTTTAACAAATACCGCAGTCGTGAACTTTTTTGATATGTCTGTATATTCTGAAGATTAGGTAAACAAACTAAAAATAAATTTTCTTTTCCCAAAATAAGCAGATATTTTTCTTTTATAATTTTTTATTCTCTACCTATCCCTAAATACACACCATAATACACACACATACTTTGGGGATAAACTAGATCCCATGTACAGATATTGAGAAGAAATCATTCAAGAAACATCCTTTAACACCTGGGTCAGCCAAACAATGGGAAAGAATTAATATGGAGTAGTGTTGGTTTTTATCATCTGATTGAAAATCTTCAACTCCTGCAACATAATTTTTAAGTCACCCAAAATTTTTCTTTGGATCTGTTAAAGATCTGCATCTAAGTTTATAATATATAGGCTGAAGGGTCACCATGGTGGCTGACATTGTGACTACTTTTTCAATCTATTCTTCTTACTGATTTTACACCATATGAAAATTAAAATAATAATTATTTTAATTTTAAACATTGAATTAAATTTTTTAATTTTTCCTTCTATCATTATGTTCTTATCCCTTGGAACTGTTTATTGATTTCATTTTAATCTCAGCTTTTAGAATTTTCCACCCAACCAAATAAATTCAGGGGTGGAGATTGTGCCTAAGAAATTGTAAATTCAATGAGTAGGTCCATATACATATGGGTGAAAACAAACTTTCATCAATAAAATATCTCGAATAAATTTTAGCAGACAAATTAAAGCTATAAGTTTGAACTTAATCTAATTATTTGAATAAAATCATTAATCTCTCTATAGTAATTTTAAATTACTGAAGATTAAAACATAGAATCATTAAGGTTGGAAAATATCTTTAAGATGATCAAGTCCAAACATCAGCCTAGACCACCACCATGTTTACTACTAAACCATGTCTTCAAATGCCATATCCACAAGTTTTTTGAACACTTCCAGGATCAAAAGCATTGCTGAGCTTGTGGATATATAAAAATGGGTTTGTACCATTACATAATGCAGAAGGACACAGAGGTTTTATTTCCTACATTTCTTTATTACAGATTACTGCAAATTACTAATAAAAACTGAGTAAGCTTATAACTAATAAAGAAAATACATCTAAGTTACTACAAAATTACTACCAGAAAAGAAAGTATGTATATTTCAATAGTAGCAGCAAGCATATATTTCATTATTAAAGGTTACTACGAAAATAACCAGCAGGAAAGTATACAATATACTTAATTACTTATATGTGTACGTATATATTTATAGTTTAAAGTAGTAACTGTACAATGTTCACCAAACTGCTCTCAGAAGCAGGGCCAATCAATGATGAACAAATTCTCACTTTGAAGATGATCATGCCACAGAATCTGGAGTCAGCCAGGGATCCCCCATAGGGATCTATCCTGTCCGATAGGGTTCCAGTCCGTCTAACAGATCTCTTGAAAGAGGGGCTGTATTTTGGGAAGAAAACAAGTAATTTTTATATGGCAGGGACTAGAATGCTACAACCTTGGGCAGACAGTAGATGTTACCAAATCCATATCCCTTCATTACAAGGTTACGTGCCAAGTGGTTGAAGGCAAAGCACTGCATTTGTTTAGGCTTTTCTTATTTTAGCAAAACTTTTGATACATCTTTCAGAGTATCTTTGTGGATCCAATGTCCAACATACAGATAGGCATGTACACAATAAAATGGGTGAACAATCATCTGAAGAGCCAGGCTCCAAGAGTCATGGTAAATAAGGTAATAAATGTCTGGAGGCCAATCATCAGCGCTTTTCCCCAGCGTTCAATTTCAGTTCCAGTTCTCAGCAATATTTTCATCACTGGCTAGACATCGCAGTTGAGGGCACACTGAGTTTGCCAATGACACTAAATTAGGAGAACTTGTTGATTCTCTTGAATATAGAAAAGGCCTCATAGGAAGATCTTGATAGAGAGACCTTTATAGACTGTATGAAATTAGCTGGGACAAATGTCAAATTCTTTCCCTGGTGTTCTGGGTCCAGCCAGGACAGTGTTAATTTTTGCAGTAGCCAGGAGAGGGGATGGCTAGGACACAGAGATTATTCTTTGTACCACCTCATGTTGTTTTCCAGGTACAGGGGAAGAGCTTCCTTCTGGGTCAGGGCAGCATGGAGCAGCCAGGTCAGGTCTGTGGTGGCCATTTTGCATGTGAATCACTCACTTCTCTCTTGTACAGTTTTCTTGTTAATATTGTTGATGTTACTCTTTGTTTTCTTATCTCATAGCCATTTCCAGTTAATTTTTCTTATCTCAACCCATGATCTTCACCTTTTATGACTCCAATTCTCCTCTCCAGCCTGCCAGAGCGAGAGGGGGACTGGAGAGGGAAGTGAGGTAGTGACACATGGTTTCAGTGGGAACACTAAATTAGAGAACACTACTCCTAAACCAGAAGAGCCTTAAAGTAAGGGAATATTTGCAGGGAGAATGTTGTGACAACTCCAGGGAGGAGGAACTTACTGCAGTGTGACTACTCTTTATCCTACACAGTTCCATACTAGGCAGCACCCTCAGGGGATGAGGAGGAAAGCAGAGCAACAGAGACCACGGCCACTCAAACTGAACCAGAGGAACAACCTGTGCCCGTAGCAGCCACCCCTGTACAGAAGAAGACATCCAAGACAAAGTCAGTTTGCTTAGTGAGGGATGAAGAGGAAGCAGGGCCTTCAGAACAGAAGGGAGAGGCAGGGCTGGAAATAATCAGTTGATCCTTACCCCAGGAGACGTGTGAGACATTGCATTTCAAATTAAATTCAGAATATTTCTTTAGCTTATAATTGGTCCTTTTCCAAATTTAATTTGAAGTATTTTAATTTTTTCTTTTCCTTCTCTAATAAATACAGCCATGTACAAGGACTCTTATTCTCCTTTCATTTTTCTCTGATTTGATTTCCCATTCCAAACATTTTTATTCAGAAAGTTTACAAAATTACAGATAAGAGAAAGTAACTCTTTCATCTTGTAACTTTTTCAAGGTAAAAGTATTATAAATTGTTACATTTTAAGAAAATATTTCTTTAATCGATATGTTTACTTCGATAGTTGGCCCTGTTCTGGAAAATGCTGAAAATGCATTTGAGTGCAGTTTACTTGAAAATCTATTTAAAATATATGCTCCATTACTCCTTCAAAATATTACTGAAAATCCTACGTTGTACCATATGCAAGTAAAATTTCTTTGTAATCTGATTACATTTACCTAACCAAGAAAGCAAAGCAAACAAACAAAGAAAACACAACAACAACAATTTGTAAGTACACCATATGTATGTATGGTCTTCCCATTGGTGTGCATATACTACCTCTGGAACTTATCTCATGTCTCCAAATATTGTATAAGAGCAAATGAGTTAGAACATAGCAATTTTACTATGTAGAAATTGTCTGCTCTGTGTACCAGAACAAGAGTCAAACTACACACATCAATCTTAAGTATGTTCAGGGATGGTATTGTGAGAAAAGCACTCTTGAAGAATGGACTAGAACTATACTTTTTTGCACTCTGATGTCCTGAATTCTTTTTTGTTGTTGTTTGTTTCTTTATTTTTTGGATTCAAATGCTACAGATTTTAAAAACAGCATGGCATCTGGGCAGTGATGATCATGTATCTCTTATCAAGTAGTTAAAGTCTCATTAGTTTAATGAAAGAGGATTGTGAATGGATGAAAAATAAGAGCAGAAGAACAGAATTAAAGGTGTATCAGCCCTGCAGTAATAGAAGTCTTTGTTCTCATGTATATACCATTTACTGTAGATGGATCTGAACTTAGCTTTTTTTGTCAGCTTTAGGTCAAGTTATTGGATGTTATGTGACAGTTGAAGGTGTTCTCTTAAATGAACGGATCCTTTCTCCTTGAAAAGAACATACTGAGGTCATAGGCACCTCAGGACAGAATACAGTATCTGGGACAGAAGAACTGACAATTGACATATCTTAGAATTTAAACGGAAATCTGCAGTGCTTCATTTTAAATAAAATGTAAAGTAGCAAATGAATGAGAAATATGAAATATCCATTTGCATAACTAATGACACATATATCTATCCAGTAGTATGCAGGCTATAATTCAAGGGTGTGAGAACAAATTGTTTCATGAAGTTAATGCTTTCATTTTGTGTTCTTAAGGACCCTGATGTTGGGACTCGGTTTTTCAAGACTTAGAAAAGGATTAGAATTCATCAATACTGTAAGAGCATGGGAAAGATTGATTCAGTGATTAATCTCATGTTAAACACATGGGAACAAAACAGCTGAGTATATTTGTCTCCATAATCCCTTTTCCCAAATGTAATTACAAATGGAATTGATCAACTTGTGTGTTTCTTCTGAGTCAGTAGTAGACATATTAGAATTGCTAGGCTGTATAATAACTTAGTACAGATCAGCAGTCTTCAGAGCTAGAGAAAATTAGCTACTACCACTGTATTTTAAGAGAAATTTTAAATTTCAAAATTTTTCATGGAATATTTTCCAAAGAAAATGTCAATTCTCTTAGAAATATGACATTTGTAAAGTCTAGCATATCATTTGTGTACTGAATATCTTCCCCTCTTATGGGGACCTTTATTTTTCTATGTATTAAATGCTTACTGAGCTAGAACATTGTCTTCCATGGCTTCAAAGGAGTAGAGACAATACTAGACAATAATCACTTTCTTTTGTAATTAGCTTTTTGCTGCAAGGTGAACTTCTACTGCTGCCTTTGTTACTGCTGGTTTCTGTGGAAAAGAAATAGAGCAGGCATGGACCACCACAGGTATTAAAATGATATGAGGGGGAATGCCATCTTGAATCTTAGAGTTGGTTGCCTAGGTTTTTGAGAGAAGTAGAGCTGAGCATTTTTATTTTCTTCACGGTGTCTCATTGTTTGTAATCTGACTGGCATATTTGCTTTTTTGAGGTCTGTTCTATGACCCCAGGACCCTCATGGACTCTATGGGCAGAATCAGTTGTTCACCCCAAGACTTTTTCACATAGCAAAAAGCAATGCAATGCACCACTGTGCTACAAATGTTGAAAAAATTTTGTTGTCCTAATTCCTATCTATTTCAGACTTTGTGTTTCCCCCCACTGCAAACAAGCAATAATTCACTGAAGCTGTGACTTATAAAACCTTGTGTGCGGTGCATGTTTTTTCTCTGAGCAAACAGACTTCATATTATACATTAAATTCTATTTTTAAATGTGCTTAGCAGTATTCTAACTGCTGTCCATTAGGATTTCATTTTCAAAGACAGCTACAACATGAAATAAAATTTAGAGTGCTTAGGTTTAGGTTAAATGATAAAAGCTTCTGTGTTCATCTGACACACTTAACAGCTTTACGATTTCCTTCTATGTTCACCATTTACATCTGGTAGAGTTCCAAGCTATCTTTCAGTAGAAATGCAACTTGTGCAGTTGCAATTTTCTGGTGATTAAAAGGTTAAAAATAAAAAATACAACATTAAGGAAACATTTAATCTAATTAATCTGATAGAAAGCATAGTCTTCCACAGTATGCTTCTGATCAATATAGTATTTTTTCTTTAAGATGAATAAAAAGCATAAGAAACCCCAAGTAAACAAATTCCAGTTACAGAGATTAATCTTTTCTTTGCACCTTTTTCTTTTTAATATCCATGGTATATTTCTTATGATTATTCTAGGATTTAAACTATGAGAAAAGAACAACTATATTTTTGTTCCTAGACACATTTGCTACTCCAAAAATTTCAGATTGTATGAAAAAAATTGCTTACCATATACACATACATATACATATACACAAATAGATACATATATACACAAATATATATATAGAGCACACTTTCACTGTGTCTTGAAGGAGAAAGAAATGTTCCCACTATTTGTAGAAAACACAGTCTTTGATGTGCTGTGGATGAAGGGAAAATCGTCTGGTTCTGTTTTTTTGCTGCAACAGCACAGCAGATTATATTAAGAGCAAAGCTGTCTGTGTTATTGTTATTAATATCAGGAAGAGCTCAAAAGATATGACACTTGGGCTGGAGTCATACAGCCTATTCAAGCTTTCTCTGGACAAACAAACTATTTGATTCTGAGGTTTCTTCATCAGAGCTGTTTCATACCCTAGGAAAAATTATGATTAAACCTATACATCTAGACCTACTCAAGAGCCATACAGACTTGCCCCTGCTGAATTTCCTTTGAAGGGAAGAAGAGCATACACCTACCACCCTCACTGGTCATTGGGGACAATACCAGATCATACACAGCTGTTACAATATAAAAACATACTTGTTGCTTTGGGGAATAAATCTGTGCCAGATGAAAGATGGCCCCCATAGGGGTATGATGTGATCATATAATTAACATGCACATCAGAAGCCTCAAGTGTTCCTGGAAACATTCAATTTGGAATTTCCAAACTTCTGTATCCTTTACTTCCATGTCAAAATTCTGTCAGCATAGTTTTCTTTTCCAGTGCACAACAAGGGTCAGAATGTGGAAAGGTGAAGGGAAGAAATATTATCCAATGTCATTACTGTAACACCAAATAGCATGGTAAAGCTCTTGGCAGGTTTGTGCACTGTGGTTTTCGGATTGAATTTGATTTTTAACTTGCTGTTGTCTCAGCAACAGTCTTCTCAGTCTGGAAGCAAACCAGTGTACACCATGTGCTTGTTTTTGCCTTGTCTGCAGTGGGACAATAGTGACATTTGGAGTAACTGGTTTAAATTCACTATCCATCTCTTTCATATCCTTTCAGTGTGTCCCTTTATGTGAAAAGAAAATTTTAATGGACACTTTTTTCTTTTATTTCTACTCACCCAGCTTATAATAAAACAGCATCAATTGGTAATGTAAAATCAAGAAATACTTAACACTTCAACTCTGAGTCCCTGATGAATTTGCCATCAAGATTTGAAACACATCAAAGTGAAAAGATTCAGATGAAAGCACTTTTCAGCATCTAAAACAAATTGCTTCATCTATGTGTTAAGATTTTGTCATCTTTAATTCTCATGGTCAGTAATTTTTCTCCAGCTCACAATTACACTCTGTTTTGACAAAATGGTTAGCAGATTTTCAGTTTCAGTGACAATTATTTCAGCTAGGATTTCATTATAGCTGAAAGTAGGGCAGAGTTTCTCCTTCTTACTCTTTTGTCTGAGTGTGGGCATGCTGTCGTGTACATGTGTGCATTGCAAAGCACAAAGGTACACTGTTATGGAGAGGATTTTTTTTCTTTAGCAAAATATAGCTCACAGTAGCTGAGCCAATCAGAGATGAACAGGGGAAAAAGCACAGAACAGACTCACACTGGAATGCAGCTCCAGCCATCTGATGTCTTTATTAAGCCCATCTGATTAAGCTGTTTATTCTGCAACACTTTCAGCTGCAATTTTTGTAAAGCTTCTGATCAGATCTCAAAACTTGTAAGTTCACTTAACAAAGGATGGAACCAGCAGTCTAATGTATTCTGCACTTACTCCGCCACCTCAAAAAAAGCCCTAAATGTCTGAAGAATGAAAACCTGGTGAAAGGGCTTGTAAGGAAGGTTAGTGTAGCAGTCCCAAACCAATACTTACTTTTTGGGGATGGAACAAACTTCTGTTTGTAAAAGGGCATTGAATTCCCATGAAGTGGAATAGAGAGTCTGATGTTGTCAGGTGTCATATTTTCTAAAAAATTTTGTCTTAATCTATATTAAGTCTCTGTCCTGTCAACTGATATCTTTCTTCTTATTGTCATCTAGCATATTTTGTAACATCACTTAGTTCAAAATAATTGTTGAATATTTTCTTCAAATGCAGGCATGTATTTTTCACTATGAAAAGTGCAAGGTATTATTGAGATATCATCAATAATGAGATGACATCAGAGATATACAAAGCTGTGTGCATCACAGCAGTTTCCTGAAAATCTTTTTACCCCACTGATATCACTACTGTTTTCACTTTGAATGTGTATAAACATTAGTGTTGAACTAATGAACATTTATCTGGCATGACTGACCAAATTATGCCTCTCTACAGGAGGATCAGACACATTAGTCTTTCTAAATACTGAAGAGCAGAAAAACCTCCTTTAGGAAAAAGACTTGACAGTGAAATTGCAAAAATCAATATTTCAGACATTGGGAAATATTTGGATCTATGGGTCAGTTTTAGTCATGGCTTGTAAAATGGGAGAGAACTGTAGAGCTGCTGCTGCAATGACATCTAATGACTGGAAGAACTGCTGTAATAGTATGGATGAAATATTGTCTCTGCATTAATTTGTTCAGTGTCTGTCACCTGAGCAGACTGGTGTAAACCTGGAACATGCATAGGTGACTGCTGAGTGGGGGACCCTCAGCACAAAACACTTTTTCTAGGAGACAGTGTTCCAAGGTATGGTGTAGATAGAGTTTTAAGGCAACAGAGAATGAGAGTCCTGGGGAGAGATTGAGAGCCTCTGCACTACCCAGCTTAGGGAGCTGGAAGCTCATGTTGCCCTCTCTCAGAGCCACCAGAATAGGAAAGCAGATGAGTGAGCAACCCACACATGTGCTAGTCTTTTTCAGCTCTGCAGGCAGCAGTTAGACCCTACAGTGATACAGCTTTGGATCTCTACACAGCCAGTGACAAAGCATCATGGACTACCTATTCAGAGCTAAAATTCAGAGCTGTGTATGTTTAACTAGTAAAAAGAGTGTTAATGCACAGAATGTATACAGGAATCTATACAGTTTAAATTGAAGGATTTATTCAGCATGCTAATTCTTATCAAGCAAAAGACAAAAATTTAACCTGTATGTATAGTGACAAGTGAATTCAGTTCAATAAACTGAGAAAGTTTTCAGGTACTCTACTAAGTTACTGGTCAAGTGGCTGAACATGGCTCTGAGCCACCTGGTCTAGTTGAAGATGTCCCTCCTCATAGCAGGGGTTGCTGGTTTAGATGAACTTTAAAAGTCCCTTCCAACACAAACTATTCTATGACTCTGTCCTTCTGTCATCATTCCAAAATTCTCTCACTGAAGCTTCATTTGGATTGTAAAGGTCCTTGCTGCTATTTCTATACCAAGTTTCAAGTAAAGCAAGACAGCTTGTTTTCTGCATTAAGTAGGCTTTGGATTTAATCTGTCTTCTATGATCCTTGCTTGGGCTACAGGTCAGCTGCTAAATCACTGTGTAAATTATTTTTGAATCAAAGAATCCTGGAGCATATTATCTCTTTTCTTGCTAGACCTAGTTTTAAACAGTCAGTTTAGGAACTCCAGTTTTATAGCTTTAATTTTTCTTCAATTAATGAGAAACCAGAAGCATCATAAATAAATTACTTCATTTGAGGGAATAGCTGTATTTTCTGAAGGATTTTGCTAGTAGCAAAATAAGTGGGAAACAGTCACCTTAAAGTGTCACACATGCATTAAGTGTACATGATCCCTTCGAGCACATATACTGATAGTAAGCTAAGACTTTAGTCATCCACCTACAACAAATCAAACAGGCTGGATTTTGATTACAACCTAATGAAGTTATATCCTTTTCCCGTTAAAATAAAAGTAATCTTGACAAATTTTGATTTTTGTTCCACAAGAGTTTATGATGTTATTGGTTTCTCATGTCAGTTACATAATTCAAAGTACAGATAGTTAATCTGCTTTATAAGGTAGAAGAAAATGCTCTATGTTCTAGGAAATAGTACACTGATTTAATTAGAATTGAAGAGTATAAAAGATCCCTTTTTGACATATGGTTTCAGCTTGCACACTAGTATACCTTTTGACCTGTCTACACACCCACATATGCATACATGCATGCCTATATCCACAAACATTAATGCAATATATTCCATGCCAGAATTCTCACACAATAGTGGTCTAGACATTCTTTTATAATCTTTATTGTTTGACAATTTATGGAATAGTTTTTACAAGGAATGTGTGAGACCTTTTACTATACAAGCAATCCCAGTGTGCCATGACCTAGTACAAGAAAAGGGAAGTGCTGAGAAATATATTTCCACAGAAACTGTTGAACAAACATGGTCTGCTTTGCCACTCAACTTGTTTACTCAAACTGAACTGCCTGTAAATCAAAATTATGAATCAGGCAGCAGCATTGGCTACACAAATTCTTTTTCTCTCTTGCTTTTAAGAAGGAAGTATGTCTTATCTTAGGGTCCCTTTTTATTTGCTGTTAATATGTTATTTTTTCCAGAAGTATTCATGGCCACTGGCCTAATTCTGACAATAAAATTAAAATTAAGGTTTAGTTGGTATTCAGTGACAATGAGATCACTGAACAGCATCCTCAGAAGACTGAGCTATTGCTTCCAAATCAAGAAAACTTGTCATTGACCTTCAAATTAAATACAATCCAGAGTCATTTTTATTACTGTGTTTCTGGAACAATTTAAAGATTTTTTTTTCCTACATGAGAAAAATGTAATCTTCAGAGAGAGAAACAGTTTTGAGTGCCTTGATTCCTTTACTGTCCATAATATTACTTGTTTTGACACACATCGATCACAAGGAAAAAGATTTGCATAAATCCATTATTTTCCATAGGAATGGACACAAAACACTGAAGTATGTCTGCAGATCAAGAAGACAGTGTTCCGTGAGATTGTTCAAGATTATTGTTCAAGATGGCAAAAAACATCCACCTGATATTTTCTTAAAGGTGATTTAGGCCCTTAAAATTATTATTTATTTATTCATTTATTGAGAAGAAACTAGGTAAATAACTTAAAGAACCTTTTGGCAGGTTTATTGGTATTTCTCTCATCATGAAGCCAACTGAAATGCCTAAGAAAATAAAATTTCATTTGTATGTCATCTGAAAAGAATTTGAAAACTTAGTTTAACTAGACTTTTACTGAGAGCCTAGTGACAGATGACTATTAGTGTTTTACACTTTCATTGTAAATTCAAAATAGTTTACTCCAGTGTTCTGTAGATTATAAATGAAAAAGAAGTGGATTATAATTCATCTTTTCATTTTGATTTTCCTGCATATGGTGACTTTGAGGCCTGGACAACTTGGAATAAAACTGTTTTTTCCTGTCTGACTTCTGCCATGTATCAAGTTTGATCAAGCAACAAACAAGTGAAGCACACTTATTAACCACTAAGCATTGTGTTTCCTAAAAATACACAACAAATGATAGAACTATGAGGGGCATATTTCTTTGTATATCCCTGTTTTTAAAATTTATAATCTCTTTTAAAGATTATTCCTTTGAACATCCTAAAGAATCCTTGGAACCTAGACTATAAGCTAGACATGTTTCTCCGGAAGCCAGTGAAGAACATAGATGGTAGGGAAGTGTGGATAAGTCTATGAAATCTGTACAGCATAACTAAAAAGAGCTTCTTCTGAAGGAAATCTCAAATGAAAAGACATTTAGCTGTAATTACTCATTTTTTCTAACATCTGCTTTAAACATCTCTGTAAAATTTGTCCTGTCTTTAATCTAAAACAAATGGCAGAACTATTTCATTTTAAACAAGTGAGGAAAATTTTTTCTGACCTGATTTTCAGTTTGCAGCCAGATTTTAGATTTAAGAAAAGTTACCATGATCTTAAGTTCCATCCTAAGAAAATAAAAGCCTAGCAAAATTGGATAGTAACCTGAATATTAAGATAAGGTGAGGTTTATTTTGACTAATGAGGCATTTTAGCTGAATTCTTGATTATTTTTCATTTGTAAGTTTCAGCTCATAACAAGGTCAAGGTTTCATTCCACAGAATTTTTAAGTTTTTTTAAATATTTTGGTTGATGTTATAAGTAAAGCTGCATTGATCTTTGATCCCACACTTTTGCTTAAGCTGGGTCGTTCTACCTAAAGTGAACACGTGTTAATATTCAGTGGGGGGGTATTCTTGTGACACCAAAGAAACCTGCATGACACTTATCCAACTGCAGACTCTACTCATTTTTTTCTCTAGCCCTTTTTTCTCTTTCTTTTTATGTTACATTTATTCACAGTTGACCCAGTATTTTTGATGCTGTATGAGAGTCAGTATCCTAGGCATCCCAGGGATTTGAATGACTAGTATAATGCCTGCATGAGAGATGAGAAGCAGAAGTATGTTGTTGAACCTTTAAAGAAAGGTTGACATTTTCCTGGCCTTGAGCAGCTCTCTTCGGTATTGAAGCTTTTGCAGCTTTCAACCCTTTGATTTACGAGCAAAAGTGTAACACATCTTGGCCATTATGGAATCATAAAAGTCCTTTATATCTTCCCATTTCATTTTTACTTAAAAAAAAAGGAAAAGAAAAGTTAACTCCTTTCCTATTCTGTCTCTTTCCATTTTTTTGATATTTTTCTATTTTTGGAATAGATTACTTATGAAACATTTTAGTTTTGTTTAAATGGTATGAAGACTTTTAGATGTTAATTCTCATTTCAAAAAGTCCTACAAGGATTCTTGGACAAGATTTCAAATTCTGAAATCAGAAATTAAAACACAAATTTAAGTGTCTAAGTAGTTAAAATCAGCAATTTTGAAGAGAAGAGAGGGAGACGAAGAAAAACTTTGAAAATAACAAAACATTGTTATGTAGGATTCACATGTCAAAGAGATTTAAACCACCTAAGAACAAAAAAACATCATTAGAATTAAGCTTACTTAAGCTTATTGGTTTAGTGTAACTGTTTCTGCTTCATGTGGTCTACAGGGCTCCTTTTAATGTAATCATCTACTCTCACTGATAGTGATGACAATTTTGCTGTGCTGCAGAATTAACAAAATGTTTTCACGTTTTTTAACAGAGTAAGCATTGATTATAGTTGTTACTATTTATAATTTTTTTCTACAGCCTCATGCAGTTTATCTCTGTTGTAATCTCCCGACAATACACAGTAAAATTTCTATCAGCTGCACTGAAGGCAAAATGAGACTACTTCTAGCAGTGCATCCCTATGGTTAGTGTGGACATTAACAACAATTTCATAATCATATTAATTATATTTCCTGCATCTGTGGCTCTGTTCACAATGAAAAACAAGCTGGTCTTGTCCTAGAAATTTAGTTCATAATTGAACTTAACGTTAATACTGACCTTCAGTGGGATTTACTGATTTTGGTTCAGCCTCACACTAACACTAAAACTATGCCCACCACTAGCCAACTTCTACAGGTCAATGCAAATCTCGACTAGAAACAGGTTTAATTCTTTTATTATTATTATTATNCCATCATACCATGTCACTTCTAATATTCTAGTAAATATTCTAGCTAGACAGTAAAAATTCAGATGAAGGCCGATAAGAGCAAGTGAACTGAGACATATGTCTCTGAGCTATATTATTGATTTTTGAAAGAATCAAGAAGAAGCTTCTGACTCAACAGTGCACCACTAAACAACAAGAAAAATTTATATATTCAGAATCTCCTCTCTTGGCTCGGAAAGAATAAAATTTTAAAAGCTAGAAGAATAATAAAATCATTAAAAAGTCATATGTGTCATAAGCTTAGTTCTTAGGTACCACCCTGGGTCATAAGTTTTAGCACTTCACAGCTACACTTGGAAACTCTGGAAGGAATTCAGTTGCACATGTGTGAACATCTAGTGCCATTTGAGGCATCCTATGGAAATGAATTTTTCTTTCAGGTGTTGCTCTGAAAGGTTGTGGAACTGTCAGATTTCACAGAGAACACACCAAGGTACAGTATTCACCTAAATATTTTAAACTACACTTCTGTTTATGGAAATAAAAGCCGTACATGGCATTTAGACACATTATACCAAATGAGAAATCCAAACAGGAAATAGTTATTCAAATTTGGTTCTCTCAAATTTATTTTTGTTTGTTTGTTTCTTTACAGGTTTTTAGTAAGTTTAAAAAAAAAATCCAAAAACAAAACAAAAAACCCCCCACCATGCCTATCTTTCAGCACTTAGAAAGTTATTAAAATAACATGCAATATTAATTAGCTGGTGAATAAAATCTAAGGTCCATGATAGAGCATTTGTCTTCATGTTTCCTTCAATAGTCTTCCTATTCATACCAACAAGCCATCCATACTATAAGGTAAACTCTTTCAGGAAATCCAACAAGGAAATTAATGAGTTTGATTAGTGTGGGAGTTAAGCAAAGTCTACAGAAGTCAAAGGAAAGACTTCAGTGAGATAAATTTATTTCTACCATATAAAAAAAAGTACTGCTTTATTTCTCCTGGTCTACAGAGTCTCTTAATATCATAAGGGTGACCTTGGTACAAAACGATGGCAATCAGAGCCATTTAGAAATTAAAAATGAAGGTTATGACAAGAGATAGTAGCATACAACTCCTTGTATTTCAGTTGAAATTATGAGAAAAAGTTCTTAAGACCCTTCCCAAATGCAGAAATCTTCATTTGTATTTAATATGTTACAGATGATTTTCTCAGGCAATATAAATTTCTTTGAATATAATATTTGAATTTTCCCATTTTCTTCTTCCAATTCTCCATTCTATCTTATTTTTAAACTCTATTTCAGACAGATTTACTGCCTTGTATTGACAGACTAAACTTTTTGTTGTTCCCAAGTGAGTTAACATGCTCTTTCTCTTTTTCATTTTGCTTCTGACACCTTTGGGTAAAAAACAGTGCCTCTCTACCACACTAGAATGTCAAGAGATTAACACATTAAATAATTTGGATTGGGATTTCTAGATATAAAATGTTGTAATCATAATAGTTTCTTTCATACATTGCTATAGCAAAATGAGACTTCATAAAAAACCAAAACCATGATAGGCTATCTTTAGGGGGAAGAGAATGGCAGTTTTATTCCAAAGTTTGTTATCCTTACTTCTAACCTGAAAGAAAGTGAGAAAGTGTGTTTACAGAACTACATAACATTAAATGAACATCAAGAAAAATAGTACCTGATTCAAAGTCTCAGGGAAAAAAAAGGGATGAGTGTCCATATGGCTACACTGATTACATAATGATGCAGATTTTTTCTGAGATGAATTAATTTTGAAGTTCTCATTATAAGGGAGTTAGTTATTCCCTCAGATATGCAATATTTAAATAAGGTTGTGAGCAAAAGACTTGATGACTAAATAGGAGTTACTCTAAAAGGTGAATCATGGGGTTTATATTTTTGGCCTTTATTTGGATGCTATGACTTTTACTTCAGGTAAGACACTTGTATTTAAGGACCTAGATAACGAGCACAGAAAGAGGGGCCACAAAATCAGCCATAATATCTTTCTAGCCTGTTATCTTCTCTATTTATGACATCTTGGAAAAACATCATAAAAGCGCAAAACTATAGTGTAATTTCTACAGAATCTTGCCCCTCAGGTTCCAGATACATTCTCTTATCTTATATAACAGCCTTGGACTTTTTTTTTAACATGAATGGGCCTCATTGAACTTTCTATAACCACATTAATTTTTAGCATCTGAACTGTCAGTTGGCAAGGAAATACACCTTTTCAAAATTATAACAGTGTTAAGAAGCATGTCCTCCTGTTCATTCTGAACCTGCTATTCTCTAGTTATAGCTGATGTCCATACTTTTATCATATATGAACAAACTATGAACACTCTTCATTTCCTATGCTGTACACAACTTTGCCATACCTCTACTTCTCCCTTTCTATCTTTTCTAGTATGAAATACACTAATCTCGTCACACTAGCTTCTCTACTCAGAGAAGGCTCCAGGGAGACCTTTTTGTGGCCTTTCAGCTACCTAAATGGGGCTGCAAGACAGATGGAGTGGAACATTCTATAAAAGCATGTAGTGATAGGACAAGGGATAATGACTTCAAATTGAAAGAGAGCAGGTTTAGATTAGATGTTAGGAAGAAATTCTTTCATGTAAGAGTGGTGAGGCCCTGGAACAGGCTGCCCAGAGAATCTATGGATACCCCATCCCTGGAAGTGTTCAAGGCCACATTAGATGGGGCTTTCAGCAACTTGGTCTAGTGGAAGATGTCCCTGTTCATGGGTGGGGGGCTAGGAAGTGAGTGGTCTTTAAGGTCCCTTCCAACACAAACCATTCCATGATTGTATGTTAATAAACCATTCCATGATTATATGATGGTAAGATTATTGAATCAGATTTGTTCAACATAAAGCAATGTGGGCTGGTGCCAAGTGCCTTTGTATAGGAATTCATGCAGAAAGAAAGATGGAGGGGCAAAAAGAGACTTCAGGGTAAGGGAGTAACAGAGATTCTTTGGATCTCTTGTCTCTTCAGGTGAATGCATAGCATAGATTTAAACTAGAGAAAATTGTGTTTGAACAATGCACTTGTAGCTTGTATATTTAAGCCTAACTACATTAATTTATTGTTTCTCTATTTTGCCACAATTGATGATTTTAACTGGCTTTGTTCTTGCTCTTGTTGGATCAGTTTCTGTTGTATTAAGTTGTCTTTGTGTAAACTGTCTTTGGCTGAAAATGACAACCAGAAGACAACAGAGGGAGTTGGTCAGAAAGTACAGCCTGAGAATTTGGAAAAACCCAAAAAATTACTGAAGTTTAATTGTGTTTTTAGGCATGAAACTTTCTGAATTCAAAACGTGTTAAGCATGAATATGTACATTATTTATAATTTTTAGCAAAATATTAGAATTTTCATTGTATAAAGTAACAATGAACAGAAATGAAAACTAATCCAAAGATTTAGTTAATAAAATTCTTTCACTAGAGCAAAATTTTTACACCTAAATTGTAATTTCCTTCATGTATAGGCAGCAATGAGATGGAAAACAGAGACAACAGAAAGTCCTAAATTTGAAGAAAATAATCCTTAAGCTAATTTACTATAAAATGATTAACTTTTTAACCAGGATTCAGAGGTTTCACAATTAATCACTTCATCATCAGATTATAGGAGACTTAATGGGAAATGTAATTGTAAAGAATAAAAGTGAATAAAATAAAAATGTTTGAGTGAATGTAATCTACATCTGAAATAATAGTCTGTAAAGGAAAATCCAGTCATTTAGGTGATTCCGCTATGTAATTCTTCAAACCCTGTGTTTGATCAACATAATACAATTTTGAGTGATATTATTATTATTGTTGTTGTTGTTGTTGTTATTGTTGTTATTGTTACTACTATTACTACTACATATGATATTCTTGGATTGAAGATTGGCTTTGTAGGCAAGATTTGTAGATAAACATACACAAATAAAAGTCTCCTGTACCAAACAGATAATCATAAAAATGGGGCTGTGCTTGAATGTGTTGTTTTTTCAGACACTAGAGTTAGTATTACAACATTCATGGTCTGTTTCTGCAGCAACTCTTCTTCGGCTACTCCCACTGCTGTACTTACTTGCTTACTCTTCTGCATAAAGAAAGTACACCCCTCCTTCAGTCTTCCTCTCATCTGCTTCTAATGCTCCTTTTAAATATATTTGATACCATTGCTTTCATTATTCTAACCACCATCTCCTTCCCATGGTTTCTGTGAACTATATTTGTCTTACTGTCAGCAGAAATGATGAAGAATTCCTGTTATTCATTTGAGATGTTCTCTTTAAAATGTTTACAGTGTGAGATCCTGTCCCTCAAGTTTTCTTTTCTTGTTGGTTACATGTAACTCCCTTCACATCCATTGATATTTCATATTTCCAGAAATTATTTCCTTTTTATTTTTTCACTTTAAGTTAGAGAAACAAACGAAACAAACTTCTTTTTGCAATCTCAATGCTCTCTCTCCATGAAGCAAAGTATATAAACATGATTCCTCCCTGGGTAATACTCCTAATTAAATGATTATGAACATTAACTTGCTTAACTAGTATACCAAACAATTTCTGTGTTCAACTGCATTTTATCCTACTTGTGTGAATTTTTTCCCCAACTGAGGCAGACATGCTAGACACCAATTCCTGAAAGACTATCTTTTTCTAATCAATATAAAAAGGACTTCATGCATTTTGCATTTTGAAGGACCCACACATATTCTAAAAAAAAAAAAAAAAAAGCACTTTTATCTATAACGAGAAAACAAATGTCTTTGGACACATCTATAACTAAATTAGACCAGCTCTCAATGTCTGAACTTCATAAATTATAATTGATTCTTCTTCTTTTGGCAAGGCTAAGAAATGACAGGCTTATGTGATTTGGAGCAGAGTTGTGGTTTTTTGCCCTTCACACTGAAAAGACCCAAACAAACACAGAAAAACAAAAAAACCCTGGTTTTCTTCCCTCCCCAAAATGAGCTAGTAGGTAGGTAAATCCATTATTTGCACAATCCTGCATACACGAGTTCTTTATGGTTCACAAAACACACCGATGGAGTTGTGCAAATAAATTTTGGCCTTTTTTTTTCCCAAAAATACCAATCTTAAAGTAACAGCAAAAACTTAATAGTACAGAGAACAATACCATCAGCTCCTCCAGGAGAAGAAATGCCTGTGTGCTATATTTTTACCTTCAATGTCAAGCAGTTAGAATGGAATGATATGAGAGAAAACTTATGACAGAAGCTTTCTGTATTGTGTTCTCTTTCCCACTGGAATCACTGACATACAACTTTTGCCTGTTCACAAAGCTTTAAGGACTACACATTTCCTGTCTATCCCACAACATTTTCCTGCTCATTTGCACAGGAAAGAGGGAGACTTTCAGCAGGAAGGAAAAGCATATATTTAAATTCATCCAACATGAAAAGATACTAATTTTGGGCCGTTTTTTCCGAAGGGAATTAATCAACTTTATTTCCCTTTTCCCTCTTTAAGATTCAAAATTGCTTTTTGAAGCTTAAAATCACCTAACAATAAAGATCCATATTCCAGAAAGAACACCAGAAAGAAAGCAGAGGTAGTGAGACTTTATAAAATCTGTGTTTGAGACATTATTTCCAGTAAGTTTGCAGAAACATCTTTGATTGTCAGAAAAATCATTTTCTTGACAAGAGAGGATAGCCACACAGAGTGTCATGCAGAAAAATCAGAGTTAATGGTCCACTACGAAAATTTTGTTTCAAAGAATTAGTATTGGCAGCTCAAGTGCAGACAGGGACTTGCATGCAAGATATCTTTTAAAAAAACCCCAAACCAAACCAAACTAAACTCAGCTTTTCAGTTGTGAATGAGAAATACAAACTACCAGAATTCACATGTTTTCTCGCACAAATGGCCAAGTGGGTGAAATCCAAAAAAATCAGATAGAGTTTGCAAATGTTGAGGATGTTAACAGATAACAGAAAACATTTAAACCTCATACACCCAAGAGACATGTACAGAGATAGACAGTTTTGCATTCAGAAGGTTTAATTCTAGGCCAAATTCTAACATAAAATGCAGTTATCAGAGTTTGTTTGGCAGCTACAGGCTCACTGTCTTGAGTGTGACATGTATCCCTATCATTGCTAAATCAGAAAAAGCATGATGAGTAGACACAAAGACTAAAAATAGAACTGAATAAGGATTAACTGGAAATTTAATGGGGCTTAGGTAGATTTCTGTTGCTAAAGCAAGGTGATGTATATTGCACACTACCTACCATCAAAACTCAGCCTTAATACCCAAAAGTCCTTCCCAGAAGCATATTTAAAAGGAAAATTCTCTTTGGTTGGGATTTGGACTGAACACACATAGAGTTTCACTTAAATGTTATTCCTGAACAGAAAGCAAGACTCCAGTCTTCAAATACTAGCTGATGCAAAACTCCCGTTGGTTTTTCTACTGGAAAAGGCCTAAAAGATTTAAAGCATAAGCTGATAGTGTTAGATTGAAGGCAAGGAGAGCAATTAGAAACCTTGTTTCATGGAAGGTAAATTTTACTCTTTCTGTGCCACTAAATCCAAAACCAAGCTCTGTGTTGGCACTTTATACGAAGCTGATTTTCGTCTAAACAAGCATGTGCAGAGAAGCAGAATAAAGGCAGTAAAGAGCTTCTCAGTGGCATGAACATCTTTCCTAGCAAGTTCAGGCTCCTGAAACCTTACAGGCCCTCAAAATGTCTTTATTTTTACAAAGAAATCTCAAGTGGTTTAAAGTGATGAATTTTTTAAGAGCTATGAATTTATTTAAATTGTGGTAAGCATTTTAAAAGCTGTGAATTCATTTAAATTGTATGTGCATCTTTTATCTGGGCCAGTATCTTTCATTTCCAGTTTCCACTGTGGCTTATATTTCCTGTACTTAAAAATGAGCTCTGTTCTGAAGTTTGCATAGTACATTATGTACTTGAAGGATCAAGTTCACACTGAAGTCAATGAGTTTGACTCAAGGGAAAGTGCTAAGCATATTTCCAGCAGGAACTATAATGAAGATTGTTATGATGACATAGTTCCAATTCTCTGAGAACGATTATAAAGATAACGTACATTGCAGACAACTTGAACTTTGAAAATGCCAATTCTTAAAAAATAAGTCCTCAGTAAATCAGTATCATAAGCAATCAACACAAAAGCAGAAAGCTACAGAGGTTTCAGTAGAAAACTGGAGCAGAAAAAGCAAGGTTTGAAGCAGAGAGCAAGAAGCAAAACTACTGAAGAAGACAGAGAAAGATCTGTTCCAGCCACATAGGGAGAATACAAACTTCTGGTTGAACTTCTGCATTGATTACCTTGTACTTATTTAATCCTCACATGTTCTGAATGACAAGTGACTTTTTACCCATAAACACAAGTCATAAATGCAAAACTGAAGCCCATGAATGGAGGCTGTTTTGTAGGTTTTTTCACTACAGAAGAAAAATTAGTTACAAAATTAGGTATTTGTATAATTGAATTCACAAAGTGTCACAGGCAGAATGGGACCTTCAGGCAAAATTTTTTAGAGAAGTCCTCCTATTGAGTCACAAGAGGCAGAAAGGACCCCTTGCTTTCTAAACCCCTTTTCAGAGAGGACCCTGGGCGCATCTGGATCCAATCTTAGCCCCAGAGTTCATCAACAGCTTGTGTGTAAAGGATTGTACAAGTTTAATTGAATAAGTTGTGTAAGTTTGTCTGCAGGATTAAAGATGGAAAGGCCAGATATAGGCATAGATATATTAATACATATGATTTATTATGATAATGCTTAGACAAAAGGATCTTAATCAGAATTACTTACTACACAGTACAGGAGCTATGACAATTATTACAGTGCACTCTAAAGCAAAATTTTGCCAATTATATTTAATGAATTTTATTAAAACTAGCTAAAGTAATTATTAAGTAGAGGTTGTTGTTACTCACCCGTACCAACATTCATGGACAAATGTCTTTCACTCAGCCTTGAGGAGTAACCTTAAGGGGCGTCCCTGCTAAAGGAGACATTCCACACATACAATCCAAGTAGGGGTGTCTTAGAAGACCCTGGTTTTAAAATTTGGGACTGGGCTTTATAAAGTGATTGACTGCCAGTCATAAGTCTCCTGGCCAGCTGCATCAGCTCAGCAGCTTTAGATTAGTTATCTGTAGTATCACTTGTTTGTTTCTTTATCCAGATATTTAACCAGGTCTACCTTAACTTCGTCTCCCAATCAGGATGTTTAACTTTGGGATTGATGAGTCAGACAGGTTTTAGCATTATTCAACACTAAAAGCAGCATGATGCCCTCTTCTTCATTTACCATAGATAACTTTGCAAACAGGGCATTGTTCGAGTTGTTTTACCTCATTCCAGGCAGAGCATCCTGCCACAGGAAGCATTGTGAGAAACCAAAAATATAATTGTCATATGTACTGTATTGACTAGGTGATAAGGGAGATGTTAAGAAAGTGTTAAATCCACTAAATCCCAGAATAATAATTTTTTAAATCTCTGTCACAGCATACTGTTCCTATTACCTTGGGTGGATACAACTGGATGATTTATCTTCTTTCTTCTATTTCTGAATCTCTGATATCCTCTCTAAAGCTCCTCAGAATGCTGGGATAGGAAGAGCTAGCTAGTATTGCTGCAATGTCCTGAGTTCTGCTTCAGAACACGTATGGATGAAATGAAACAGTGTTAAAATGAAAGGAGTATTTGGAATTATGTACTGCTGTGTTATTCTAAAATGCAAATTGCTGCATTGTGTTTTTATATATGGCTTACTTCACTGTCCTTCCTTTCAAATACTTGTTTTTCTGTAAGTCAGTTTGGACTGGGGGATGGGAGCTGTTTGTTTTATTTTGTTTTGTGTTCTTTGTTTCCTCTATTTCATTACTGACATTTCCTCTATTTTTCTCTTAATAGCTTAATCTGTTTAAGAGCTCAAGAAATTTTATAGGGATGAAGGTTGGAGGGTTTTTTTGTCTTTTTAATCCTAAACCTGAGATATTTGCACCTGAATAGCCAATATTGAAATGGTGAGGTGTTGAAGGATGTAATACTGAAGATGCAATACAGTGTAGTAAGGCTGATGCATCATGACAGACAATGAATCAAAGCAAACATGTAAGTATGCAACAAAGATACAATTTTCTGTTACAGTACCTTAAAGCACAAAATGCAGTTTAGAAGGATAATCATGTTTCTTGCCTTCCTCAAAATTCAAAAGGAAGAAAGAAACTTGACTTCCTCTGCCCATTTTTAGAATAACTGATCCAGAAGACAGCATGCAATTTAATGCTGCTAGTTTGGACTGCTGTCCACACACAATCCTAGGAGAAAAGAGAAAAATCTTGCACAGTCTCTGTGGTATTGCAAAACTCAAATTTGCCAGCATCCATATGGTCTTTTTGTATGAGATTAGTAGAATCTTCATTTTGAAAACCTTAAGAAAATCATTGATTTTCCTGGGAGCTATATATATCTTCTACTCCCTGCTCACACTCTCACAAGGCCTTTTTATTCACTTTTAATTTCACTTGAAGAGTTGGAGTCCCTTTTCCCATTTTATTTTCTGTCTCAAACTTTGCTAGAGCAAGGTGTAGGCCCTCAAATAGATTTCCATTAATCATCACTTGATTTCTCACCTCTTGCCTTTTAGGAAATTGCAAAAAATTACTTTTTTTTTTTTTTTCATTCCTCCTATGCTCCCTTCTTAACCACAACACTTTTCTTGAACTGCTTATTCACCCACTTGGATTTACACCCTTCCTGTAATTTTTTCCCTCTCTTGGAATACATAATTCTTAATACTTTAAATCATTTCACTGGAAGCAATTCCAGACCTTTCTCATATTCAAGTCTTTGAGCTCTTTAGTATAATTGACTTTACTAGTAATTCCTTTTATTCATCAAAGTTTGTGCTTTTTTAAAATCCAAAATCTTAGTTCCTTCCTTTCTTCCCGTATAGTAAAATTTGACCTCACAGCCGAATATGCCCTGTTCTCTTTTCTCTGTTTCCTATGCTTTTTACCAACTTTTTGCTTTATGTCCTTGAGTTTCTTAAAGTTTTATTTTCTTCATGAATGACAGTAGTGTAAAGTGAGAAAAGAGGTCAGTTGTCCTTTGAAAAGTTTTCAAGGAGAGCACAGGGGAGTTCTATTTTAAGGGTTCTTTTTCAGGTGTCTATAAAGACAGAAATCCTTTGACTAAAGATATACAAAAAGTCAGATATCTTTTTCTGTTGTAATGTGCTAGGGATTTTTTAATTTTTTTCTGTTCACATATATTTTCAAAGCTTGATTAGTGTGCCAGTCCCTTTGATATGGCACATCATGCATGGTACGAAGTATTCATCTGCAGGAGATGCTCTACCACATACCCTAATCCTGCAAACATGTGCTATTGCATTGATAATTTAGAGATTTAATTGTAGTTTTCACTGACAAATATTTCAGGACTTAAACATATAATAGTGATCTTTGGGGTTGCATCTCTAAAGGATTGATTTGTCTTGCTAAAGGAAAAATTCATTATTGTCTGCTATCTTAACCAAATACTTTTATCCATTACCTTCTGATAATTTCTAAGGGTTTAATTCTGAGCTTCCTTGGCAAGCCAGGCTTCTCAGAAGCAAGTTTGTTTCTTCTCTGGCTAATTGTCTCTATTCACTATAATTAAATGAGTAATTGGATGTACTTTCTTGAGTATTGCCATTTACCAGACATTATTGTAACATGGAAAACTAAGTTAAAAATAAATAAATAAATGGAAGAAATCCAAACCAAACACACCTCTGTTAATTCATCTGAACAAATTAGGAGCCTACCAAGAACCAGACTTAAATTTGAGGATGTTCTTATCCTGATGAGTCCAAAGGCATAGGAATGTCTTAGCTGAAAATGTAGTTATTTTGTTTCTAAATGTGTGTATTGTAAATTGAGTAGCTCCTGAAGGAACTGTTGTTTTCTCAGCTGTAGCCTTTGTATTTAGACTAAAGCTAAATGGGGCTGAATTTACCACTCTTGGGATGAAAGCTCCTTTTTATTTCTTGACTATATTATCACATAAATAATTTAAAACTATCTTTCAGATTGTTTCTTGTTTGAATCTAAACATACAGGAGGAGTCTAGTCATGCTCGAAGTCATTGGCAGCCCTTTTTCAAAACAGTCCAAAACTGCCACCTTCTGGCTGTTTTCGTTGCTTCCTACATGAGCCAAAAGCAGAGCTGCATGTATTTGGCTTGGTTATAGCTTGGAGCTCTGATTATCTCCAGTGCAAATAGTATAGAGTACAAAATACATAAGACTAAAGCATGCTTACTGCTTTTACTGTTAGAGAAAGAAAAATAAAAATAGTATCAGTCTATCAGTTGGCCATACAGGAGCTGGACTCTCCTTGGCCTTCAGCTGGATATAGCCTATTATCACAGGCTCTGAATCAATTTTTATTTTACTGCACATACTCTTTTTGCATTATGCATATAGCTAGAGCCAATTTTTTTCTGTCTGCTTTTGGTGTGGTGCTTCTTCCATCATTTTAAACTATCTGTTCTTCCTTACTTATGCTGGGTTCTGTGCTTTTAGGGCCTTTTCTTCAAATATTAAATTACAGAATGTACTATACTTCCCCGACTGCTACCGGAGCAGGTGCGTGAAGAAAAGAAAGTAGAGTACATTCTTTCAAAGATGTTCAGAATTGTCAGAACTTTTTCAAATGGGTAGCCACAAGGCTTTTTTTTTTTTTCCTCTTATCAGGACAGATAAGGTTGGACTCTCAGAAGCAGTAGAATTTTATGGCTTAGTGTTAAGATGAGAACATGAAAAAAAATTAATTAATCATTGTCTTTTGTCTGGAGGGCAAGAAACAATGCCATATCAATCTGATTAATGAAGGTATCCCACAGTAAAACAGATTTTCACTCCCCACCCACAAGCACATATTGAAGGTGTTTGGGCAAGTCCAAACTGTTTCTGTGCAGAGACTTTCCCAGAGTAATATATGTAACTAATTTAAAAGGTTTTTCTTTATATTTGGAAAGACTATCATTGTTGTATTTTGATATTTCCACATCTAATTGCAGTTAATAAATTACTAATATCTGGAGTTCCCTAAGAAATATAGTACTTAAAAAATAAGTGCAAGCTACATGACAATAACTAGTTTGTACAATATGGAATATTATGCTGAATTGCACAGAGGTTCCTCTTCAAGATGAAGGAGCAAATAAAGAGCCACATACTGGGGCCTTAGAGCTCATGTCTAGTATGTTATACAAAATTCCAATGGAAAGAAAAAATCATATCTTATATTTTTCAGAAACTGAAAGGTTTTTCAGACAGCTTCAAAATTTACTTTAGGGCTTACATCTTGTACACAAGGAAGTAAGAAATGTATTCAAGTATTCTTCTCTCTTCTCCATTTAGCAAGGTCTCCCATGTAGGCAGCTAGTTTCTTCATTCATAGCAGCATAGTTCCTCTGGGAAAAAAAATGCAAAACAAAAAGCAACCAACCAAAATAATAAGTAAATAAATAAATAATCGCCACAAAAAAACCCCTCAAGTCTTTAATTTTCTACTGAAATAACAGAATGCAACAGCACATTTCTATCTCTTTTTAAAAATTTGGTGTTAAGTCAGAACAAAAGTATTTATAGAATGAAATATTTTATTTTCTTTTCTTTATTTATGGATTTGTTTTAGTTTGGGTTTTGTGATGGGGATCAATATGAAATTCAAAAAAAGTAGTATTATATTTAACTCAGCAAAAGATGTAATGATGAACCACAAAAATCCACAATCAGCTCCTGCTGTTTGAATTTTCTGTCAAGAGAAAGGAATAAATAACCTACTGCCGAACACTGGTTATCTATAAATACACATAGAAGCAATCAATAAAACACTAAAAAATTGCTTGCAAATTTCTGTTTTCTTTAACAATATCCCCAGTAGAAAAAACCCCACACTTTAGGGAGAATAATTTTACTAAATTGAATATTTTGACTGTGAAAATGCAAGTCAGATTTCGCAAAATGAATATATATTCTTTCAGTTATTAAGGGTTGGTAAATATTATGTCAAGTAAAATCTGCTGCACAGCTTCTCTAAAAACCTGAAGCAATTCAACAGAAAGTACACAAAAGTATACAATTCTTCTGTCATTGTTCTTTCAGGTGACTGAGGCTTGTCTGCTTCCAGTCCTACCATTTCTGTTTTAAATGACCTACCTTTAAGTTCCAGTTTCCAGATAAAAGTTCATTTTATATGGTTTCTCATTGGTTCTGTGCAAGAAAAAAACATTTTCAGACAAGGCATATTTAATTGTCTGCATGGTATATTAGTAGGTCAGGTGTTTCCTTCGTCTTTAGAATATTGTGATGTTACAACAAAAAAAAAAGAAAAAGAAAAGTGGAGCACTTCATCATATTTAGGTCAGATAAATAATAACTTATATACCACCAGTATTAGAATTAAATTAAGGAAAACAGGTTTCATAAAAACTCAGTTAAATTGATTTCTCTAGCAGGAGCTTGGTAAGATTAGACACTAGGTCAAAATGAATTGGTTTAGATTAGGATCTGAACAATCACACCGCAGCGAAGATCAGAGCTGGCTCAGATCAGAGTTTGCAGCTAGCAGAGTTTGCACTGGTTCTGCAGCTAACTCATGGCTGAAGTAAATAAAGTAGCATAGTAGTTAAAAACCTGAAGGGTGTACAGTTATCCCGTGATTGAATTATTTGAAGTTTTTGCTGAGCAAATTTAAGTCTAACATTTTGCAGTTTTCTGATTTGTAGGGTTGGGTGTAATGCAAAGTCATTAGTTAAGAGCTTGAGGAGGACACAGAGCAGAGCTGGTCAGACAACTTTAACTTAACATTCCATGGAGATGCATTACTTAGCAAGGTCAGAATTTAAAGAATATCATTTGAATTCACCGAAACTATCACTTGTTCTTAATAAGTTCATCTAAATTTTGTCAAAACCCAAGTCTTCATCAAGACTGAAAAGTAACAGTTAAATTTCTATGAGCCTGATTTTTTAAGCATCCAATTGAAAATTATTTTTTATTCCATAAAGTCACATGAAGACAAAACCAGATAAAATGAGGATACATTTTTTTAACTAAGGGGAAGACAACAAGTAAACAAAATCAAATAAAAAAAACCCCTCCATCAAAACCATAGAAACTCTCAATTTTCATAGGAAGCATGAATATTTATTGGGTTTTATTCCTTTCAGAAACTGTATAATTTTTAAAAAGCCATTTATTTTGGTATTGCCCATTCCAGAGTTTAGCAAAATACATACAGAGATATTTCTCAAAACCCTGTTTTTAGAATTTTAAGTAATCCTTTAAGATTTTCTTAAATGCATCTGCAAAGCACTATTGTTGTAAGGGGATTTAACCCTTATTTTAGAAAGGAAAAACTGTTCTTCAAATTGAATGCTAATCACCCCTAGAGAAGTTACTTTCCACACCTCCTACTGAAAATTGTTCCTCTGAATAAACCAGCCCAAATCCCAGTCCCACAGCCTTGCCTTTTGGCATGAGGATTTCCACCCCACTGCCTTGGGGGTCTCCCCTGAGGTACTGCCAGATCAGATATATAGTTTCTTCCACTGGGCCCCCAAAATTGGATACTGGAATAGTATCCTGTTGCGGTCTGGTGGATGCCTGGGAAAGAGAACAGTTCCCACACTTCGCTGGCTCTCATTCTATGTTCTGTTCACACCACCCCAGGCTCCTCATTACCGCCCCAGTGTGTGTGACTTCAGGGGAGCTCCCCAAGGTAGTGGTTTTAAGGAAACTTCCCTGCCCAGCCATCCAGGAGCTGTTCTGGCAGTGTCTCACACCACCTGACCTGGGACTAGCCCCTTCACAGCTACACCCCACACCTCACACAGTCAGACCAGGTTTCTGCATAAACTCAGCTCCAGGTTTCCCACAGCAGACTCTCAGGTGTCCAGATCCTAAAAGTGTAATCAGGATGCAATAACTAAATAATAAAATAACAGTCCAAGCTGGTGCCTTCAAGGAGGGACCTTGAAAAAGGAACCCCGGGGCTTTTATACCCTCACAGTCCCACAATCACAGAATTGACTGGGTTGGAAAAGACCTTCGAGATCATCAGTTCCAACCTACAACCTAGCACCACCTTATCAACTATGGCACGACGTGCCACATCCAGTCTTTTTTAAACGTCTCCAGGGACACCTCCATCACTTCCTTGGGCAGGCCATTCCAGTGCCCAGCCACACTTTCAGAGAAGAATTTTTTCCTAATGTGCAACCAAAACGCCCGCTGGCACAGCTTAAGACTGTGTCCTCTCATTCTGTCAGTGGTTGCCTGAGAGAAGAGACCCACCCCCACCTGACTACAACCACCTTTCAGACAGTTGTAGAGAGTGATAAGGTCACCTCTGAGCCTCCTCTTCTCCAGGTTAAACAACCACAGCTTCCTCAGCCGTTCTTCATAGGACTTGTGTTCCAAGCCCTTCACCAGTCTTGTTGCCCTTCTCTGGATTCATTCAAGCATCTCAACGTCCTTCTCAAATTGAGGAGCCCAGCACTGGACACGGCACTCAAGGTGTGGCCTCACCAGGGGGACAATCACAGCCCTGGTCCTGCTGGCCACACCATTGCTGATCCAGGCCAGGATGCCATTGGCCTTCTTGGCCACGTGGGCACAGCTGGCTCATATTCATCCCCTGTTAAGCACTACCCCCAAATCCATTTCTGCCTGGCTGCTGTCCAGCCACTCTACCCCAGCCTGTGGCTCTGCCTGGGGCTGTTGTGGCCAAAGTGCAGGACCCATCACTTGAAGGACTCATATTGTTGGACTCAGCCCATGGATCCAGCCTGTCCAGGTCCCTCTGCAGAGCCCTCCTACCCTCCAGCAGGTCAACACTCGCTCCCAGCTTGGTGTCACCTGCAAATTTGCTGATGGTGGACTCAATCCCCTGATGATCATCCAGATCATCAATGAAGATATTAAACAGTCCAAGCACAGGAAATTCTGGGGTCATCAGCTCCTGCTGTCTCTGCATGTCCTGTTCCCTGGCCAGCCCCAGGTCCCTGGGCCCTTTGTTATGCAAAGGCTAGCAGGTCACGGCCTCTTGCCTTGGGCTTGGGCTCCTGCCAGCCCAGAGCTCAACCTGCAGCTTGCTCTGCAGTGTGCACATGGAGCTACCTGCACCAAATGTATTCTTCAGCAGTGAGTCTGAAAGGAATACAGACAATAATCTATTTGGATGAGCATTCCTTTAATTAGCACATCTGGAGAATGACTATATGTATATAAATGCGATGGATTCCAAAAGCACAACTGTGGGAAATGAGATTCTTCTAAAATCATCCTGCCACAGATATGAGCCTGAACTGTGGGATCTATGTGATGTAATCTAACTGGAGAATAATACTAAAAGAGGCAGTATGGCAGTGGCAAAGGATTTGACAAATGAGGACAGGTGATCTGGCAGTGGATCTCACAGGGAAAATGATGTCTTAGATCCACAGAAGACACCAGAGTGTCTGTTACTCAGTAATTTCTTCTAACTTTTTACACCTGAGCAAGGCCCAGAATTTTTTCCAGGTAGGAATACACATTATCAGGAATTTGTCTTATGACAGGGCATTTCATGGCTTTGTTTCTATGGAAAGGAACCATAAGCTCATAATTGTTAGAAAGTGATTTTTCAAAGGTTGCAAACCATTGCAGGTGACCTCACTCTAACTGCAATAGATGATACAGAGTCTTACTTACAAATAGCTGACAAAACAGTATGATATTAACTTGCACACCTTCTGGATTTTCGTTGTCTTGTGGTCTGATTGCTTTTTTTTTTTCTTTTTCTTTCTTGGGTTTTTCCTTTAATGAGTGCTATGCAAGAAGTAAACCCTTCCAAGAAAAAGAAATAGAAGCAAAGATTTCTTTAACCTTGTCTTCTGTTCCCCTCCTCAGCAGCTGAAGAGTAAGTTCAAACAGTAAACAAGGAGGTAATGAGACACAACAAACATACCCTGAGACAATGCTATTCCTTTAACAGCATCACAAAGTGCCATCCCAGTGCTACCAAAACAAAGATTTCAGGCTGGATCAGCCTCTCATGTTAATCAGCCTAACTTCAGTTACTTTAGCAAGTTATTTTGGACTGTCTAAACCGGGGTGGACTGATTAGTCAGGTGCTGATCATTGATGATTCTGCTTCATTTATGCTATTGTTTCCTGTGAGAGGTGCCTGCCTGCTGCAGTTTCTGAACCAGAAACTCCTATGCAACAATACACTCTTCCTGTGAAAGAAAACTTCACACACAGCATTTAGCTTTAGTGAGCATAATAAAAAGACTAAGAAATGTGTTACCTCTGCTAAGGGCATCCTAGGCAGCTGGGTACAGCAAGCTGTTTTTATTAAGAAGTGATAGTTGATGTCTCGCCACCCAAGGAAGATTGCAATGGTGCATAAACCCTGAACAGTTATAAATTCTCTCTTTTTTTCCCCTAGAGGTAGACAAGCAGTCTGGGTGTAGAAGCTCAGAATATGTATATGGAAATAAAACACAGTCATCCATGGTCTCCCAAGATGATCAAAGAGTTGAATGTGGTCTTATGCAAATATATGCTAGAAGCTTTCTATTAAAAATAACATACTGTTGGATGTGTAGTATTTTAGAAGATAACACACCAAAATATGACTTAACCAAAAATGAACTTCCTGTTCAGCAGCAGGTCAAAGGCATTTACTTTGGCAAAAGTGAACCATGAATGAATATCCCAAAAATTAACAGTGATTCTGTCTTAAATTTTCATGTCATTAGGGGGCATTTCATGGCAGCTAATTAAACGCATATATCCTTTATGTACAGACCAAATAGAATTGTGACAGAAGTATGTGAAGGACAAATATGTACAAGTAAGTGAAGGACAAAGAGAATAAAAATATTTTCTTGGTAGGTCGCTACATTGTATGCTATGCTATGAGAATAGAAAAAGAATAGATCTGTTTGCTAAATAAGTAACAATATAAGGGAAATAATTAAAAGAAATAATTGCAACAATTTTGACATATACACATAATACTGTGCCTTAAACATTACACCAACTGCTGGATCATATTTGCTTTTAAATTATTAGCACTGAAACCCAGCCATGCTTGGGACTCAAGTCACAAATTCTTTTCAAAATCCTTTTTCCTGATTCCAGCCAGGACAGGGTTAATTTTTCCAGTAGCCAGGAGTGGCCATGGCTAGGACCCAGAGGGTATTCTATACCACCTCATGTCACTTTCCAGGGATGGGGCAAGGGCTCCCTTCAGGGTCGCATAGCCTGACGGTTGGTCAGCTGTTCCCAGGCTCCATGTGGTGAGCAAATCGCATGTGAATCGTTCACTTCCCTTGTACCCCCTGTTATTATCATTTTTGCTGTTACTGTTTGTTTCCTTATTTCAGGGTTTTTTTCAGTAAATTGTTTTTATCTCAATCTGTGACCTTTACCTTTTTTGCCTCCAGTTCTCCTCTCCAGTCCACCATGGTGGGATTGAGCAGCACACTGGAGTGCTGTGGTGGGTTCACTAGATTGGGGAACACCATTTCTAAACCACAACACCCTTATAACTAATGAAAAAATTTTATACTGTGACAGTGGTCTGATACTGACGCAGGCAGTAAGAAGGTGTGGAAGAGAAGAAGGCGTGGAGACTTCATCATTGGAAATATTCAATGTTCAGGGTATGGCCCTGAACAGCCTTCTGCAGCTGACCTTGTCTGATGGGTGGCAGGTGGCACCTGGGGCACTGTTTATTGGTGAACATTGCTGGGTTAATGGCTGGACTCAGTGATCTCAAAAGTCTTTTTCAGCCTTATTCTATGATTCTATAACCGTGCAACATCCAAAGGTGTGAGCCAGGTTCAGCTATGCTCTCATTCTCAAGGGCTGCAGTATGCATCACCATATTTCCTAATCCAATGGGTTGTCTTTTTACCTATACATCTTCAACATGCTGCATGTCAAACACTGATGTTACTATTCTGTATCTGACTTTTGGCTCTTCAGGGCTTTGCAGCAGAGAAAAAAAATCAACACAGAAGTCATAATCAGTCCCCATATACCTCTTATCTGTCACATTTATGAAAATAAAAGCATTGCTGGACTTTCTAACAAATTCTGAATTCCTGTATTCACTACAAGCAGAATTTCAATGGAAATTTGAAGCAGAATGTTGCATAGTCTGTTTTCTTCATTGTTTTCTTTTTTTTTTTTGCCATGCTTTTGAGTTATTTTTATGGATTTTCATATCTGTGATAAATGTTTTATCCAGGCTAGACAAGAGATCAATAAACCAGGAAAATCATCACAGTGCAAAAATGCAGGACAGTCTCTTATCTTCTAACATCTCTCTTGGGAGCTAATATTCCTCTTCCTTGCCAATCTATATTCTAGTGTAAGTAAATGGAATCTAGTTCACCCACACTGTGCTAAACTCTTTGGTATATATCCCCATAAAACTCTGTTTTGTCATTGTGTTTGTGTTGTGGGTATGAGACAAAAGCTGTTCTGTGCTTCAAGGCTAAAACTTTCCCTACTGTATAAGAAAGTGCAGCCCATTGCAAAGTAGATGTGCTGAACTATACTTCCTCCATTTCCTAATGTATACATGTCAACAGAACTTGATGTTGAAATAAATCTAAAATAAAGGTCTTGGAAAAACTATGTCAAAATACCAAATCTGGTGTTTATTTTCCATTTATTCTACTCCCTTCCCCGTTCTCACACATATAGTACGTGTTCTCAAATACTAATTCAACAGTTTAATCCAGAGTAATTGTAAATTTATGACTTTATAACTTGGCACAGTTTGATATTCAAGTGAAAGGAAATAAATTAGCAAAATGAAGAAGTGCTGTAATTCTTAATATATGTTGGGAAAACTCTGTGAGAGATACATGGCTAAAGAGAGTGTAAAGGTAAGATGTGCAAGAAAAGAAGAAGCATTTCTCATCTGAAGACAATAGCAATTCTGAGGAAATGCTTTCCACTTGGGAGGAGTGTGAGCGAAGCCCAGAAAGGCCTCCATTGTTATGCCAAGTTTGCAGAAAAAGCATTGACGACTTCAATTTTAAGCTTTAACTATGCTTTAAACAGCCTTTTCTGCCTCGCTTTTGGGCATGCACAGTTTCTTTTTTTTTTGCTATTATTTTTCAGCACAAGCTGAAATGAATTCAGCTAAAATTATCTTGTGTAAGGTCTAAGTGTTATTAGGAAGGCAGAAAGTATATGTAACACAGTAGCACACAGCCAAAAGAAGAATAGCTGTGACCTTGAGAAAAGAAGCAACAATTCCAATAAAAAAATAGAGATAACAAAGATCCACATCTAAGAGGAAACATGAGTCTATAGGGAGAAAGGAAAATGAACGCACAAAAAGCAGAGTCTCCCAGAAGCCCTCCCCAACACCAGCTGGAAGGAATTGGTCACAGGCAAAAATGGGTCATGAAAGAAAGTTCTTTAATATCTCACAGCTCTGCACAATCTCTACAAAGTACAGAAAGCACTGACTCTGAAGAGAAGACACCTAGCTACAGTTTCTGTCTTTCCTTGTATAAGCAGAATACATGAAAAATATTGAAATCCTTAGCAATGAAATAGTTATATTTTTCCTAACCTCTTTCTGAGGGATTTACAGTAGTGGAAACTAGGAAAGAAATATTAGAGAAAGAATAGATGTAAAATTTCTGCTTGAAAAATGACCTGGGAAAAAAAACCTATTAATAGAACTAACAAAAATAAAAAGCCCTACAAAAACCACACCTCAACTAAGATATACAGTGTGGCAAAAAGTCACGCCGTGCAGAAGAAGCACAGTACCTGAAGAAGATAGAGGACGAAAGTTCCTGTATCTGTTATTTCCAATCGATTGCCTCTAAGATTTGACAGGCAGCCAATAACAGACACAAAGCAAAGTATTTTAGGTGGAATTCAGACTTTATTCATCAACAGACCTGTAAATTTTGTCTTAGTTTTTATCTCTAATTAAAGTCTGACAGTCGCAATATAGTTATGATTGCTACTGTGCAAGAAATTTTTGCTACAAAACCAAAAGTAATTGACTATGGAGTCCTGGAAGTAAGAAATAAATTATATGAGACCCACAAGAATCAAGTAGCTAAATCCTCATGTTTTACAACAAAATTTACTTATATCTCTAATAACAGGAAACTATTACCTCTAGTTGTAGCTTAACTTCTATATCTAGAACAAAGAAAGCAGATGATGTAAACTGTTCTTTCTCAGCTTGATTTCTTTTTTATTTTGCCTACCCAGTTTATCAAATTTTACTTTGACTGAAGCAACCCTACTCTTTACTTACATGAGAGAAGGCATTTTTTAAAGATTAAGTTAGGTCTTCAAAATGCAATATTTTGCAGAGTAAATTCTTTTCCAAATTCAGACAGGTGGCTGTTCAAGACATTCCCATGTTCTGCTCACCTGCAGCAGCTTTTCCTGCTGGTCCTTCACAGGTGAGTGTCCCTCTGTGCTCTGCACTGGTGCTGCCTCACATTGAATACCGTGCACAGCTTTGGTGACTGCAACATAAGAAAGATATCAAACTGTTGGAGAGTGTCCAAAGGAGACCAATGAAGATGGTGAAGGGCATTGTGGAGAAGCCGTGTGAGAAGAGGCTGAGGTCACTTGGTCTGTTCAGCCTGGAGGAGACTGAGGACAGATCTCACTGCAGTTACAACTTCCTCATGAGGGAAGGAGGAGGGGCCGGCACTGATCTCTGTACTGACCAGTGACAGGACCTGAGGGAATGGCCTGAAGTTCTGTCGGAGAAGGTTTAGATTGGATATCATGAAAAGTTTCTTCACCCAGAGGGTGGTTGGGCACTGGAACAGGCTCCCCAGAGAAGTAGTCACAGCACCAGCCTGACAGAGTTCCGGAAGTGTTTGGACAATGCTTTTATCACATGGTGTGATTCTTGGGGTGTCCTGTGCAGGGGTAAGAGTTGAACTTGATGAACTTTTTGGGTCCCTTCTAACTCAAGCATATTCTGTGATTCTATGATAATTTCTTTCCACTGCTGCTCTGTGCATTGTATCAGGGAATTGAGATAGATAAAAAATTAAGTGACTTGTGTGGTTTTGGGGTTTGGAGTTTTTTTAGAGAGGTCAATTTCATCATATACTGTGGACCACAGCCCCACAAATAATCATCTCAGCACAAATCATAAGAGAGCAGGAATGAGTGTCCAAAACAGAGTGTTCTAAAATGTTCAAACGTGCCCTACTGCTGTAACAATGAGCATGGAAACACAGTAATATTCTCTCACATTATCTGTAGGTAACTCAGGAAGATAATGCAATGCTAGCTTTCAAATGCATAAGATAAAAAATACTTAGATTACTATTACTTAAAGTTTTCAAATTGCTTTATGCCCAGCTTAGCTGAAGTAGACTGGTTTTGGACTACTGTGTTTTAGATATAGAGCAGTATAATGATAACAAATGCAATAATAATTTTTCTTACTCTAGAAAGCAATATCTACTGGGAAAGAACCCTAAGTCCTGAAGAACATTCATAATCCATTTCATATGATACAAAATAACCCTAATTTTATCAAAACTATTCAGAGATTTAAAAAAAATACTCAGACAAAAGGATGCATTTAATCTATAGTCTATATTATCTGAATTCACATCCTCAGATGACAGTATTTTTGATTTTTAACACTGAACATGATTTTATAACTGGAACTGTTATTCGTACGCAGAGCATCAGGCATTTGACCACCAATACAGTCAGGGGAACTACTTGTTGGCTATAGTGCAATGATGTGGTACACAAATTGATGAGTAATAAAAAATTCAAAGTGAATTTAGAAATAGTATCCCCGGAGATACTGAAGAGCCAGTGCAGTTACAAGCATTCACTACCACAGTTGTCAGTGGTAGGTGAGAGTTAATGCCTCTTCAGCTCTCTCATTGGGCTCACATGTTTTGCTTCACACATGCTTTGAGAACACATGAGGATGAGGCTTTTTAGTCTCTGTTGTGGTTTAACTCTGTCTGACAACTGAACACTACAGAGCCCTGCATTCATCCCCACCTCTGGCTCCTGTGATGGGATGGAGGAAGAACTGAAAGGGTAAAAGTGAGAAATGAATTCACAGATTGAGATAACAACACTTCAATAATTAAAAAGAAGTAAAAAATAAGCTTTAATATTGTAAGGAAAAGAGGAAGAATAAATAAAAAAGAGAGAGGAAAATAAAACCCTAATCAGAGAATTTGCTGCAATCCGTGAACCACCACCGAGATAAATTATTGTCTATTTTTCTCTTTCCAGAGCCAGTTGGATAGCTTTTACCTCTGCACACTGACTAGGCTCAATTTGTCCTTCTGAAGTTTCTTCAACATCTTGGGAGACCCCACAAAGCAACTTTCTACTTTTCATGTTTTCCCACAAAACAACAGTATCCATCTTTGAACATATTGCTTTTCAGCTTCTGGTAATTTATTACACAGTGTAGCCTCCTCAGTACAAGTCAGCTCCTCTAGCAATCTTCCAAAGTTTCTGTCCTCTGGAGAGCCCATGATCGCTTCCAGGTTTCCGTGCAGTCAGATTTTCCCATTTGAGCCTGTTGCGTTGTCAGTGCAAATCCACTTACTCCTTGTAGCATCACACACATGATGTGTAGAGTGGACCTTCCTTTTTTTACATCCAGCCCAGCACAGGCAATCAAGATAACAAAAGAAGCTGTGCTTCTGTATCAACTACTTCTGAAGAAGTTCCAACACCTTCATATGCCACTAATATTTCTTTTTCTTTTGGAGTGTAATGGGCTTCACATCCATTATATTCTGGGCTCCAAAACTCTAGACATTAATCTTTGTCTCTCCAGGCACTTTCTGCCAGAAGATCCAGGTGAGGACGTTATCCCTGGCTCAGGCATAATGCATATTTTTCACATCTTGTTGTGTCTGGACTGGCCCAAGTGCTACAGCACAAGCTATCTCCACTTTAATTTTCTCAAAGTCCTGCTGCTTCTCAAAGCCCCACTCAAAGTCAGGCCATTCAATAGAGAGGGCCCACAGAACAATTAGAAAAATAAGAATATAACCCAGAATATGCATTCTTCAAAATCCCACAACACCTAAGAAACCTGTATTTCTCTTTTGTTAGTTATTGGTGACAAAGCTGTTATTTTATTGTCACATCCATTGAGATATCATAATGTCCATCTTGCTATTTTATTCTTAAAAATTGAATCTCTTGTGCAGGTCGTTTGACCTTATTTTGCTTTATAGCAAAACCACCTTTTATAAGAATCCAGATTACTTTTCTTCCCTTCTCACACACTTCTTCTGCTGTGCTGTCTTCCACACTGATGTCAACCATTTACTGCAAGCACTCAGGAGCTTCACCTTGTTCCACTGTAGCCAGTATCAATCCATGACAACTGGTAGGACTGTGTTTCCCCCTGTAGCCAGTCAGTTCCAGGTGTACTCCAGGATACTCCTCCACATGGAATCAAGCTGTCACCTGCACTCTGCTGCCAAAGGGATAGAGTTAGCTATATCAATAGCTGCATAGCATTTGGCTCGGCTTCATACCTGAGCTCTAGCATGTCTGGAATGGCAGCACTCCGTGGTGGTGTGAGTCAGTGGTTACAATATTTCACTGTAAGTCTACACCAATTAGATTTTTGCAGTGGCCATGTGAGATTAAAAAAAAGGTGGCTCTCCAGTCACCAGAATAGTTTATGGATGATAGTCAAGGAGTCTTGGCCGACGTGATATTGTCACCTGTGCAGTGTCAGGGTAGCAGTTAGAAACTGTTGTTCTTTGGACAACATCAAGCCCACAACAGAAGGCTACTCTCAGACACTAAGCAACCCAGACAGCTGTTTAATCCATTCTCAAGGCAACTATACCATCTCAAAGCATACCTTGGTTCCCTTAAGTGACTGTCTCCAGAGATAGTCTGTGCCAAGGATATATGGAGCCTTGAGACCAGTCACAATAGGATGCTTTTACCACTCCTTCCCAGACAGGCATACCTCAGTCTCCAACACAGACCCTTCTTGGGATCATCCATCACTCTAGAAATAGAGATGGACGCTTCCCTACTATAACCTTATCTTGTTACAATACACTGTGCAGCAGTGTCCACTAGAGCTTTATACTAATGTGGGGCTGATATGTTAGTCTGTGTCAAGCCACTGTGGCAGATCCAGGTCTGTGTAAAATAGATGGGCTTTGACAGAGGAGCTTCTGGGTGCTGCAAATCCTGTATGCTACGGTTACAGTCAGAGTAAGGGGGCATGGTGTTTAATGCAGTTCAGTTCTGTGCTTTTCAGAGCCAAAATGGACTCCAGTTTTGCAGGTGTGACAGCCCTACAAGCAAAGCCCTACAAGTCTTGCAGGGGTTTTGCAGTTTAGTTGCCCTGGCTTATGTTAAGAAGGAAGAGGTGTCTGACCAGTTTCCTGCCATCACGTCAGTTTGAGTGACGAGTTAACTGTATAATCAGGCTTTTGTACACTGGGATGCCTTCTTTCACCTGAGTGTTGCACCCTCTCTCTAGTGATGTGTAAGGTCTTGGGCTGTGTAGCTTCAGGCCCAGCTGGCACATCTGGGAAGAGACCTTTAACTTAAATGCCTATCATTGAGCTCCCTTTCACCTAAATTTTGTAGATAATGTTGTACTGTCTTTTAAGTTGAAGTGAGAATTTTTTTCTCCACATGAGATATTTTCTGCTGGTCTGTGCAGCACTGTGGAAGTGCCTCATTTCTTAAGCACCTTAGCTTTTCTGTCAGTTTTCTGGAGATTGTGAAGCACTGACCCATGGCTAGAGGGTGTCTGGACCCCACTTCTTCTCGTCGGCCTCACTGTTTCTAATCCTGCAGCTGAAGTTTTAACATCCTTCCACCACTCCAATTCCTTTCTGATTGCAAATAGATCATGTACAATCAAGGACAGTAACTGCTGAACATCAGTTGCTTGAGCAAATTAGTTATGAATTGATTGAGGGATTGTTGCCTAGGTCATTCTCTTTGGGGTGTACTCTTTCATTTCAGATTCCCTGTACCATCTCAATGATGATGTTACAATATCAATTTTCATTCTATTCTGAGCAATTTTTTGGAGGAGAAGAGGAGCGTGGAATCAGAAAAATTCATATAGAAGTAGTTTTAAAGCTTATTCTGTATTTATTCTGGAGAAGGATTTTAGTGGGATATTCAGTAGTGAAGTTTGCACAGAATTATTTTAAGAATGCCTTATTTTTATTTTCAGTAGGTAATTTTTTTTGTCTCATCCTTATTTTTTTCTAAGATGTCTTACCTTTCAACAGTCCCCCAAACAGAAATTGTGAATTCAGGGCACACTGAAACTAAAGCAAAAAAATCCCAGGATACAAAGAAGAAAATCTTATATATGGAAGAAATTTTGGTAGGTGCCAGTAAGTTGTTGGATGGAATAGATAAGTATCAAAAGTTCATAAAAGTAAAATCATGCAAAGTTTAAATCTTTTACTTGAAACAAAATCTTGCATACCCTTTATTTTATTACTTTCTCCACTATCTGTTCGTGGTTGCTTTAGAAGTCATGTTCTCTTGAAAACAAAGTTTTTCTCTTTGGAATTATGACACATTCTTTGTGATCAGGAAAATGTGGTTGGTATTTGTCACCTCTTAAATGCTAACTCACTGTAAGTGAAGCATATGCAATTCCTTTAACCTCTGTAAGGTGTATACTTATGTGACACCCCAGAAAACTCCATTTGACAAGAAGAAATGGACATTAACAGCTTTTTTTAGAGTTTTTTTATTAAAAACTTTAAAACAAATTTGAAGTTATATTAAGCATTTATACGTTTCATGTTCTGGCTCACCTTAAACTATCACGACAAATCTGTACTAAGTATTAAATTTGCATTTTTATACCCTTTATGTTGGAGCAATTTGCTGGTACTCCTGCACAATTTTTAATCTATTGATAAGTATTTTAACTCTAGGAAACAGTTGCACCTCTACAGTGATAAATAATCAAAGATGAATTATTTTCTTATTGGTGATATATTTCACTTGGTACTGAATATCGTGATAGTGGAATCATTTCAATGAGAGTGGGTTCAGCATACCCTAGGCTGATTTACACACTGAAATTTCAAATGCTTCCTATACAAATTAAAGGCTTGGATTAATTGCTATTTTTGCTATTTTACTTGTGGCATTTTTTATTAATGTTATTTACTTAAAATCTCATACTTTTAACAATAGCCTGAATTCTTATTTTAGATGAATTTGTTCTGAATTCATTAGTTCTATGCCTTTTGGTAATAATTGTACTTTAAGAGTGCACAAGGTAGCCCTTAATAATCATATTAAAATCCCTTCATAAAGTGAATAGCAAGAGTCATATATATAATTTTTTTTCTGTTCCGGACTCTATGTCCTCAGTTCAGGAAAATGTTTAATCATAAAATTAGAGAAGAACAACATGTTAGGAGTACTTATACTTTCAGATAAAAGGAAAACACTCCGATATCTTCTAGATTCTGGTGATAGATGAATTCCATGTCTTAATTATCTCAAATCAAAATCTGAATCTGAAAATTATTGTCTCTCATCCCAATATTAACCAGAGTCAGCAATGTGATGGCTACTTGCAAATTAGTCTGACTGCAATATAAATGCCAACACAGCATGACTAAAACCTATAACAAAATTTTTGCTCTGGACAGTAAGAATCACAATTAAAATAAAGACAAGAGGTCTGAGCTAGTTTTGGGTAGATATTGAAATTCTTAGCCCATGTCCAATGTGGTGGATTGTACAGTCCTGTTATGTTTATTTGAGTCAGGCACTCATTCTTCTACAAAGTCTTAATCTGAACAGTAAGGTGCTTTGGTTAGGAACAAGAACAGCAAAAGCAGCCCTTGCAGAAGCATAGTTTTCTTTCTGTGCAAACAGTAGGCAGATCACAGAGGTATGGTGGGCTGAGGAGAGGCCTGAGTCAAGAATCTCTCTCTGACACCTGGTCAGGAACCAAAATGAAGACTATTTCAGGAACAAAAGCTATCCAAGACTACTTATAAGCTATCCAGTGCTACTCTTGCATTATTCAACTTATGTGGCTTATAGTAAAGCCACAGTTTACCATTTATTTGGAAAGAATTGTTTACTGCACAATATGTTGCTCAAACCATAAAATCCCTCCTAGGACAGGATATTTTTATATCCTTTTTACCAAATGATCATGTGTTATGAATGGATGATGTGGTTTAAATAAGTCCCTGCCTTTTGCCCAGGTCTCTGGCATCAGGCAGTCATGGTATTGATGTAGCCAGCACCTCAAGATCCACTCTCATTCTCAAGTTCTTTAATAATGGCTGATTCGGTCTATCATAGAATGAATTATTTATTTAATAGACACAAAACTAAACAGACTATTACTACACAGGGATAAGATAAAAAGGACAACTAGTATTATACACACGGGGTTAAAGGTACGTATTAATTTTACAGCTAGCGAAGAAATAATATATCTTAGGATCCAATGTTTCTTACCATCCAATTCCTGATGGAGCACACATCAAAATCCTTTCTCTCAATTCCCTGGAAAGTAACCACAGAATCTGCATCCAGGCTCCGGGGAGAAGCCTCACACATTTTCAGGGCATGTGGGTAAAAGGCTTCTCAGGATGTGTGTAGGAGACTTCTGCCTCTGTGATAATTGTGTGGGCTTTTATGGACGTAAGAACTGTGTCTTTTGGTCAATAATATTCATTTTTTCTAGCAATTGAGACAGACCAGATCGGCAGGGAACTTGAATCCCCTATGTTCCCCGTGGCTCGCCTTCAACACTGAAGGGATTGATCGTTGACCAGCTTTCCTGCTTCTCACAGCAGCACTTCAGGCTCCACAGGGCTCACCGATGGACGCACAGCTAGGCGTTCTATGAGCTCCTCACACGGGGCACCATTTGTCGGCGGTTGAAACATGGACTTTGCCGCGTGGGGAATCTGGATTGTTTATTCAAAGGAAACGAGTTGGTTTTATACATTTCTTCAAGACACAGTATTTCCTTATATGGTAATTCTCACTAGGTAACCCATCCCATGTTGCCACATCAGCAATGCATTTTCTAAGTGTCCTTCTATGGGGTGATCATGCGCTGTTCACCCCTCTGTCAGCTTCTGGCAGGCTCCTCTCCGTAGGACTCTGACGTGTGGCATCTCCTCCCCTCAAGGTCAGACGGAGACAAGTCTTTGTGCTGCCATGTGCTCCTTTGTGCTGCCATGTCCCTCTGCAGGCACGTCTCACAGCCCGCAGCTCAACTCCATCCCATCTCTTCCTACAATTTTTCTTTTATCTCTTCCCACATTTGTTCTCCAGACTAAGATGTTGATTCTTAGCTGGGGGCCTGACCCCTTTGGTGCCAGACATGAACCCATGCTGGGCCTGTGACCTGTCTGGGTCATCTCTTGCACATGCACCAGCCACCTGTGGTAGAGAGCGGGTAGACACATCCTGCCACGACATGGCAGTTTTATTCAGTAAAATACAGAATAAACTTGGAAATGAGCAATCATTTTCTTAGAACGAGCAAGTTGTGGTTCAGTTAGCTGAATGTTATATTTCAAAAAAATAGTTCTGAGTGTTATAAAATAATATCATTCTAAACTGCCCAATAAAAAATCTGCAGTAGAAGAACATCTTTTTTTTCTGCTAGAGCTGTCTTCATTGAAAGCCAGAGAATCAAAGAAAATACTATAGTATGAAATTGAATGTAATTCAGTGTAATACTGAATACAACATATATTTATTCAATTATTGTGATGTAGATGGGCTTGTCTATTGTAAAATACGTTCTTGTTTCACAGCAATAAGAAATCATACAGGTAATAAAAAATCTACAGAGTAAACTTCCGTGGTATATAAAATTCTAACTCACTTTAAAATAGTACTTTTTATTTCTGCGGCATCTTCTTGCTACAAGTCTTTAATAAAATTTATAGGCAGTAACTAATAAAACATTGTAACATCCCCATGAACAAAATAATGTATCTTAGATGACTACCGACCCACAGACTGCTAACATAATTCTAGATAACTTATTCTGTACTGCACAGCTTTCAAGATGGGCGATGTACCCCAGTGTCAAGAGCTGACTTTTTGTTTTGTGGAGTTTTTAACTTTCATTACACATTTTTCTAAAGAGCAAATATGTTTCATTCTAAACTGCTATCCTAGGCCCTTCAGTTTTCTGTCAGACATATTTTCTTGGTATCAATGACACTAATTTTCATACCTTATTGTGTTTACTCACATGGCTTACGAGTGTTTGTGACATTTAGGTTCCTACGGAGAGTTCTATGTGTCATCATGTATTTGGCCTATTGCAATTCCTGTTCATATTAAGTCCTCTTCATTCCGTTTATCTATCCAGCTACTCCGTTATACTGGGCCTTTTAGATTATTGGTCTGGGACTTAAATTCCATGTGTGCATTTAAATATTTTTTCGTAATTAAGTGTAGTTGCCTCAGCCTGTGACTACATTTCTCACTTTTACCCTTCCAATCATTCCCCTGCTCCTGCTGGGGAGGGGAGGAGTGGGTGAGCGGCTCTGTGGTTCTTAGTTGTTGGCCAGGTTTAAACTGCAGTTATTTTGGTGCCCAGCATAGGGCATGAAGGGTTTGAGATAATAACAGGTTTGACTAGACTGAATAAGAAGGGATTTATATCTGTAAACAGTTGCTTGTAATGATATTGATTCATCTGTTCTCGATATTAGCTTATCTGATCTGTCACACTCTTTCTTTTTTTTTTGTATATTATAAAGATTGGCTTTTGCCGTTTCCTGTGCTCTGTGGAGTTTAGTGATGCTTTGCCTGGGAGATTTATTGCTAAAACACTGGTTTTGAGTTTATCTGTTTTTTCGGCTCTATACTGAAGTCATTATTGTACTTCAATGATCATCTGATGGATACAATTAACAACTACATAATTATCATTCTTTCTCTGAGAGGTGGTTTTTGTTTGGGTTTTTTTAGGAAATACAGAATGACACCTTCACCACATTTTGTGATGTTTTCTCCCACATTACAATAAATTCTCAGCATCCTGACAATCCTTGGGTAGTCAAAATATTTCTATTGGCATTTCTTAGGAATACTGGCTTGCATTTTTAAAGGTTAACACACTATTTAGGAATATGACCTAAGCCCCTTGGCAGTGTGGGTATGGGTGGGAAGACATGTCAGAGAATATGGGCAGGTATCTGGAAAGTTCCTCCCCTCCAGTTATTTGGCTCTTCCTTCGTGAACAAGTGCAGAATCCTGACATAATATGTTTGAAAAGAGATGTCCTGGCTGTTTCAAAGAAGCACATTTTTCTGCACTGTGCTGAGGCCTGACCAGTACCTACCAAACATTGATCAATACCATTCAGCACCTCCAAGAATGAAGGTCTCTGAATCTGAAAAATATCAACAGACACTATGGCTAAACCAGAGACCCAGACCTCCACTATATCAGTTGCCCCTATAATTAAAGAGAAACAATGCAAGTGAGGTTAGCTTGTTTAATAAGGAATGAAGAGGCTTCTTTGAGGAGAGAGTAGGAGCTATAATGAGAAGAGACAGTCTGTTCTGCAACAAAGAAGTCACAAGAACGAGAGGAGGAGGAAACTGGAATATTAAGTGAGAAACCACCCAATCCCTGTTCTTAAGTGAAAATATTTCAGCTGTCAACTAGGCAAGCAAATTCTGAGCTGACTACTCCAAATCTGGGATATTGATGTCAATAGTCAAGAATTAAAGGGTAAGAAAGCCTGGCAGCTGTGATCCCTTGCTAGGGATAAAGCCGTTCACAAAGAGATTGGGAAAAGAGCATGAGTCCTCAGCTACTTTTCAAGTGTGGAGGACAAGTATCCCTTCAAGGAAGATCCTGCAAATCCCTAAACTAAATGAACTAATATTGAGGAAGGTATCCAGTACTTGAAGGAATTACTTGAGGTGGAGGTGCTCTGTAATAGTCTTGATGACCTCCAGGTATCCAAAGGCCTGAATGAAGTCTGGGCCATGCAGTCCATGTGGTGAAAGTTTAAAGAACTTCAGTGGTAATAATGAGCTGGATAGACACAGAATCTATGGACAGATTGGCCAAAAACCTGCAAGAATATGAGGATAATCTCACTTCCTTCTGATGACCTTGCACCTTGCCTGTAGAGAAACTGAACCAAATATTGTCGGAGCAGTTCAAGGATAGGTCTTCTTCATGCACACTAGCCAAGGTCTCAACTATTAAGGGTCAGCCTTTGTCTACTCGAGGGAGAGGGTACTGATGACATACACTGTGATTCTCTGTGTAACTCTGTGATTCTTCCTGTGTGACTGGAGCCAACATGAAGAAGTGGAATGGTCAACCTAGCTGGACACTAGAATCTTGGATACAGGAACTGCAAACTAAAAATACAGCTAAGAGGCATCCATCCAGGAAAATTGCTCCTCCAGTATCAGTTGAGCAGGATAGAAGGCATAATTTTGACTCTGATGAAGGGGCTTCTGGTTTGCAGTTACAAAATTCAAGTAAAAAATGCTCCAGCCTGGAACAGAGGGGTCCTGCCTTTTGCCAGGAGGCGGAAAGGCGGAACTGGATTTACTGAAAAATGCAAACATCACGTAAACACTTATCAAAGATATGAAGCACCTCATAAAAAACCTATTGTACAGCATGATCTGTCTAGGTTAGACCCTGTCGCAAGCTTTTCATCCTCAGATCCTGTATGATAAAACCACATAAGCTGGGACTTGTAGCGCCTCATCAAGAGGCCAAATTATTTATTCCACATTTTAAAGGGTGATGTGCCCCCACCAACAGAGCAAGCCATCCTTAGTTTCTCTCTGAAGACAAGGCAATAAAACAACATAGGTGTAAGGCTAAGAACCTGGAATGTAGGTAAACCATGATGATCACAGAACAAAAAAGGAGGAAAAAGAGGCTGCATTGCATGAAGGTCATGCACTAAAGGGACAGTCCACCAAGTTCTCATATTCTCTTTATTGACAGATCCTCTTCCTTCTCCAGTGTATCTCTCTAAATGAGAGAGCTACATATTTGATGGGGAGACTGTTTGGTTCATGAGGGATTGGTTGGGTGGTTGCATCCAGAGCTCAATGGCTCAATGAATAGATGTGGATCAGTGACAAGTGGTGTTCCTCACAGGTCTACATTGAAACCAGTATTATTCAATATCTTCATCAGTGACATAGACAAAGGGATTGAGTGCACCCATAGCAAGTTTGCAGTGGACACCAAGCTGAGTGGTGCAGTTGAGAAGCCTCAAGGACAGGATGCCACACAAAGGGACCTTGACAAGCTCCAGAAGCAGGCCCAATGGAATCTTATGAGGTTCCAAGCCAAGGCAAGTGCAAGGTGCTGCACCTGTGTCAGGGCAGTGCCCAGTATTGATACAGGCTGCAGGATGAATGGGTTAAGAGCAGCCCTGCCCAGAAGGACTTGGGGGTGCTGGTGGAGGAGAGGCTGGACATGACCCAGCCATGGGCACTCACAGCCCAGAGAGCCAAAGGTCTCCTGGGCTGCATCCGAAGCAGAGCGGGCAGCAGGGCCAGGGAGGGGATTCTGCCCCTCTGCTCTGCTCTGATGAGACCCCACCTGCAGGGCTGCATCCAGCTCTGGGGTCCCCTGCACAGGAAGTACCCATGTTGAACCCCTATGAAGATGATCAGAGGGCTGGAGCACCTCTCCTATGAAGACAGGCTGAGAGACCTAGAGACCTAGATCCTAGAGAAGAGAGGGCTCCTAGGAGATTGTGGATAACCCAGAAAGCAAGAGGGTATCCCTTTTATAAATTCTTATGTGACATGTGGGAATTTTACAACTTTGGGAATTTTCAGTATTGTGTTAAATTCCTGCACCTTGACCATGGAAGACTTTATTTATTTTATTGTTTTTCGTCTACACTGAGCCCTTTCTTTTGCATTGTCTCAAATGCATTTTCCAAGATGATAATGTTCTTGGCAAAATAGATAATTTATTTTCAGGAACACCTCTCCTGGCTGATCTGTTGATCTGTTTCTCTACTAAATGAAAGAACTATTCAACATCTGGTATTTTTGTGCCCTGGAAATTGAACTCAGTAATTAGATGCTACTGAAGTGGAGAAAGGTTGCCTGTTTTTCATTTAGATATGTTAAGTGAGTTGAACTCTTCAGTTTTTATCCTGTTAGGCTTTTTACTATTCCTGAAATGACTTTTATCTCTTGCAGAACTGAATTGGAGTATGGGTCAACACATAAACTTGTTTTCCTAACAGGACTTCAGATGGAAATGAATTTTGTATGTGTAGTACCACATAGAGGCTGGTGAAAGAATTGAAGTAGAAAAACACTAATTATAAGACAAAATTATCATGTGTGCATTCCAGTGTCAACATTCATTACATCTATATTTTTTCTCTGTTCAAAAACCATGACACAAAAATATGTATTCAGTTTCTGTATAAGTGTAAATAAAGGGGCATACTGAATACAGTGACAAAATAAAGCAGACCTTGAAATATTTAGACAATTTACAATCTGGTTTTAGTTGTCTTTAGCCTGTCTTTACTTGTCTTTACTTGTCAAGTGAAATTGTCATGAGGATGAAAAAACACTCTGTGGTACACACATAACTTGCTGGTTTGTTTCCAAAATTCTGCATATTTGACAGATAAAATCTGGTAATATCTAAAGGAAAGTAGCTAATTCTTTAACGGAAGGCAGAGATAAATATAAAAAGTGTAATGAGATACAGATAGAAGTAGGGTTTCTGTATTTGTGAAAGGGTTAACAAGCCCCTCCTTTTTTTGTGGCTATGCAGTCCTTAAGAATAACCCTCTCTTCATATTCTCTATCACTTGGATCTGGAAGTTGTCATCAGTTCTCTCCAGAAGCCTCCCAGATTGCTTATGGTCTGCTGTGCTCTCCATCCAGCAGATACTGAGCTGGTTCTATCCCCAGAGAGGATCAGGGCCTGTGAATGTGAGACTGCTTCCAGGTGTCTGAAGAAGGTCTCCTCTATTTTAGTTCCTGATCGAGCAGTCTATGGCAGACATCCACTATAATGTCCCCGATTTGCTTCAACTCTATGTCCTTACCCAAAAGCTCTCATTGACTCATCATCCATCCCCAGACCGTGCTCCTTGCACTCCAGTTGCTCTCTCACATTAAGGAAAATTGTCCATCCTTGTGTTTCTAGCAAGTTGTTTCTAAAAACCCTGTATCCATATATTAGAGTACTCCAGCAACTGGTGTAACCCCATCACATTTCTGTGATCCCAGCAGAGTAAGCCGTAGCCCTGCAACTCCACACAGATCTCTAACTCCTCATGTTTATTCTAAATGTTTCAACCATGTACAGGCACTTCAAAAAGGCATCTCAGCATGCTGATTTACAGAGAAGCTCTGTGGGTTTCCCAGTAATGATGCCATGAGTCACTTGCTTACATGTAAATGTTTGAGATGACTCTGCTTAAGCCCTGCTTTACTGATTAAGTATTCCTTTTTTTTTCACACAAGCCCAGGCCCTTTGCTTGCTGACCTTGTTCATCACTCCCTCACATGGATGCTGCTCCTTTCCTTCCTCATGTTTTGAATTCCTTCCTATCTAGACAGAACATTTGACTACGTTCAGGAGCAGAGCAGCAGGATTCTGCCAGTGATGACTCCGCCAGTAGAGGTCACCCTCTTCCTGTACTGCCTGAAATTTGCTGTAACCAGCATCCTGTCCCTGCAGCTGGTGGAAACCAGCTGACACTCCCTCACCTAAGAGTTGCCAGTACTGAGGAGAGCAAAGAGAGAGGAACAATCATTAGACACCAGGTTTTTGCATATACTCAGAATCTTCATGTCATCCTCCCCTTTCCACAAGGGGCAGGAGGTGGGGGGAATATTTGCTTTGCTTTTATTTCCATGTTTGATCATCTTCTAATGGAAGAAAAGAAGCCTGGCATTCCAAATACCACACACAGGAGGTTGTGTGCTTTAGCTCAGTGAAATTCAAATACCCTTATGTAATGAAAAGGAAGACCTTTAGAGGTATATATAGGGAAAAGAAGAAGATGGGAAGATGGGCCAGTAACTGGTGACATTTGCTGCATATTGTGCTTCTGTTTCAAGAAAGCTCTAGAAGTCATGGCAGTCACTGCTGCTGTGTCCAGGGACAATCCATAACTTCCTGAGACACTTTCCCATTGTGGGATTTCAAAGCCACTGGACTAAGTCATCTATAAAAGGTTTTTCTGTGCAGTAGCCATTTTCTGAATGCCGTGGTTTGCTATCAAGTAACCCATACAGGGTCATTGCCTTGACTGGGCAAGTTTCAGTCATGCTGGCGCTGCATGAATGGCAAAATCTGGAGACCTTATCACATGTGGCTCTCTGCTTCAGAAATCTTCTCTGCCTAAAACTCCCATGATGGGGTAAGACATAACATCCTCACTGCTCCTTTAGTCTACCGAGTTCTCGTTACTGAATGATGAATGACTAATCTATGCAATTTACCTTCAGTACAACTTGTAGAACTGCGAGTTGCAGGTTTGTAAATGGCTTGAAAGATTACTCCTATATGGAGGGACCTCAGTTTATTATTACATCGTTTATTATTACATGGATTTTTCCACTCTAATTCTACTCCAGAAGATGACTTGGACACAAGTGCCTCACTCCTTTTCATTTCCAAGCATTGATTAGCAAATCGTCTATGTTCAGAACTTTGTATAAGTGCCTAGTCATTGTTACTCTGTTCATAAAATGAGAAGGAACTACCAGCAGAGAAAATTTCATGATCATATTTGAAGATTACTTCTTTTACATTCTTTCAATCTATAGATGCCAGAAAACAAAGTACCAATTCATAATGCAAATCTCTTGTAAACTTGCAAAGCCATAAGGAGCTTAGTCTCCCTTGCAGACTTCTTTGCATACAATGTGTTCCCGCTTAAAAGAGAATAGGAACATTGTGAGCAATTAGAAAAAAAAAAGAAAAAAAGAATACCCATACTAAAAATAGTTTTAAAAAAACAACATACAAAGACCCCAAATATAAAGCACTGGTCAAGATACTGAAACCATGTTTGTGGTATATGGTCCTAGAAATATATTTTAATTGCTGTGAAGATCATAAGAGGACTGGAACAATAAAGAAACTTACTTCCTTTCTCCCTTCCTTTCTCCCTTCCTTTATCCCTTCCCCTTTTCCTTTCCTTTCCCTTTCCCTTCCCCTTTTCCTTTCCCTTTCCCTTC
>VWZW01002093.1:1124543-1184736 GCA_013397115.1 Edolisoma coerulescens
ACAACTATTTCACCTGTGTCCTTACACTTTAGGACAATAGGTACACATATAATCCAAGATTTTGCCTATTTTTTAATTTAGTTGTCAATATTTGACTTAAAAAATCCAAATACTTTCAGCTGAGATTTAATTTGTTACAACCTGTTTTCATATATTAACAACCTACTGGTTTTTTCAGCTATTTTTCTCATAAATTTCTATTAAAATAACAGTAATGGAAATAAGTTATGTTTATATCAAGGTCTGAACTTATTCATAATATAAGATATACTATTTTCATTATATAAAATTATATATATATACATATTTTAAAATACTTTATGCATAAGCAACAGTCATAAAATATTAAGCTTTGTGATGCCATAGTAGACCTAGCAAAGAAGGCTATTTGGCTCTCCTTTTAATTTTCTCAAACAGATGCTTTTATTTTCATCACAGAATATCTTTATTCTGTGAAGTTTTATCTTTTATTCACTTACAGTCGTATAAAAGTAAAACTTTATTATCTTAAACTGATGATCTCCATATGATATGAAATAAACACAGTATGCCCTTTATTCACATAATAACTCATGATATAATTTCACAGTGTGGTTCTGGATTACTTTGTGTCACTTGATCAGTCACCCCTCTAAACTGGTCTGCTCATGTCATCATCAGAGACCTTTCACTGCTGTTTACCAGCTCCAGCTTACATACCTCCTTTCATGGTTCTTTATTAGTTCTTTCTTGCTCTTTCTTTCTTTCTTTCTTTCTTCTCTTTCTTTCTCTTATTTTTCTTTCCCTTTCTCCCTTTTTTCTCTTTTCATTTCTCTTTCCATCTCTTTTCATTTCTCTTTTCCCTTCCCTTCCTTCCNTTTACTGCAACTGAAAATTGAGTCCGTTTCTCTAAGCTGGTGAGAATCATGTTAAAGACAACAGATCTTCAGTACCATGGCCTTCTAAAGGACGTTTTTTATTTGACATGTGTCAGTTAAGACCAATTTCTTCTTTTTGTCTTTAACTCGTGCTTCACCACAGGACCTTTTGTTTCTGTTATCCAAATATGTGTGTCTATAACTACATCTACTTTGGAATACTTTTATAATAGATTTTTCTACTGGAAAATTAGTGTCTTGTGGAGGTAGAAACCCTTCACACAAGAAACTTCAAATTTGATGGAGTTTTTTGACTGGATATTTTCATGACCAATCAGAAAGAGACAAAGGGAGACCTGAATCAAGAAATTGACTGCTTTATCTGATAACAGACTTTAAAATTTTTCAACTTCTCAAAAACAGCCGATAATTCTGGTACCTCACGGAATCATACCTGTAACAATCTCAGAATGAGCTGCACATTTGAATCCGTGTCTTCCATCATCAGTTTCAGGCAAAGCAGTCTAGAGTTGGAGAATTTATTTCACTTACTGACAGCCAATGCAAACCTCCAGTCACTGACTCAGTACCTGTGGAAAGTAAACCATGACCATGAACAGTTATATGAACACTTACATAAACACTTGTCTCTTCCTGATTTATAAAACTTTCTGCAATTTGTCTGCAGGTTATGCCTGCACCTTAGGTAGCAGGCAGCATAGGCAGTGAGGCTGTTTGTCTAAAGCCTTCTTTTACCCTCGGTCAGGCTCTCATGTCCCTTTGATCCATCAAGGGTGTCCTTCCCTCAGCATGGGTCATTCACAAGCCCACTGGGGATATCTTGCCCTGGCATGGACATGGTCCCTCAGAGGGGATGTATTGGAGGGTTAATATTGATGCTGCCTGAGATTTTTTTCCTATTCAAACTTAATCTTCAAATTTTGGCCATAGGACCATGCTATGTCTTCATGTTCTAAATTACAGAGCCTTTGTAGCTAATTTTACATGGAGTCACATTCCAATTAAACAGTCCCATGAAAAAAAATTACCAATAAAAGTTGCTTAATTTACAATTACAAGACATTCTTGCTCTAACAGTATATTCTTACAGATTTTTATTCTTCTTTTCTTCATAAAATCAGGCAATACCAAGGAAAATATGGTTAAAAAGGAAGAGAGTTTGTGTTTAGGGAATATACTGTTTTCAGCCCATATTATCCACTCCCTAAATTCCTCTCATTTCTTCTGTGATTCACCAACAGGATTTTTTGACACAAAGATGTACTCCCAGAACATTACATAGTTAAGATATCCTTAATTCCACCTTCATCCATGACATAATCTGGATGATAACAACTTCATTAAAATGCAATTTTTCCTAGCTTCATAATCAACCATATATCAGTGATCTGCTTCTATTGAAGAGATTTTCCTTGATCTTTAGATCATCCCTGTCACCAGGGAGTAACTAATTTTCTTCCAGATATGTGGGCGAAAAATACTTTTTTCAGCTCAGAGGATGTACTCAAATAACAGACTTGGAGGAGAAGAACAAAAGCTGGTGTATCTAATAATTTGGTCAATTTTAAGCAAAGGTATTTCACCTTCAACTGTTATCCACAGATCTTATATTTTTAAATAAGACTGTGATATAAAGGTGCTTTCCTTCATATTAATGCTTCATACAGTCTATATCATCATTTGGTAAGAATTGTCAAGCTATTAGATAGCACTGTTATAAAGTATATTTTTTCAATCAAATATATTTTTCAATCTTGGTAGACAAGCTAGGTAGAATTCTTAGGAATATTTGTGTGGCTTTGGTAACTTTCTGTCTGCTGAAACTCCTGCTGGAAATGCCTCTGCCAACACACGATGTGCAGCAGAACAGAAAGCTCACCTCCTTTCATTTACAATAGTACTGTCATGCTAATTTAAACTGGTTTTGATTTCAGCTCATTTCAGTTTAGGGTTGAAAGGGGAATTTTCTAGGAGAACAATGGAGAACCTTATCAGAAATACCATTTCAGGCAATTCAAAAATAAGTGTCAGAACACAGCATTGGTAGACCTTATTCTCATCTTATAAGTATGTTCAATTCATTTTGAGATTCTGCTTCTTTTTAAAGAAAATACATATTAAAAATTAATGTCACTTTTCCATAGGAATAAAACCAGCCTGGCAAATCATCAACAGAATCCCAATATCCCAGATCCAAGTCCTCAGGAAGCAGTAAAGCTCTCTAGTGAATAATTCAAATCAGAAGACTGAGTACTTTTTCCCCAGCTAAATGAAGACTCCCAGTACCATCACACACATTCCTCTTGGTGCTGTTGAAGGGTTTGGTCTCAGCTAGATCTGATGTGCCTCCAGGCTAAGCCTTCTGTCACTCAGCTCCTACTAGGTTCAATGTCCAGACAGCAGCTGAAGGGAATGCATAATTCTTATCAGTATATAATTATCATCAACCAGTGTTGTCATCTAAGCTGGTGTAAACACCAAGGTCTTGGCTTTTATGATCACATAGCCTTTGAGAATCAAGGACTGTCACAGAGAGATGTAATAGCTCTGGCAAAGTGGGGCAAGAGCACTTTATTCAAGAGGCAGGACAGCCTGGTTGGAAGAGTTTTACACTAGGAAAATGGAGGAAAGAGGCTGCAAACCACAGCCAAGATAAACAGTAGAAGCGGGTGGAAAAGAGACGGTGAAGACCAGTGGCAACAAGGAAGACCTAAAGAATGATGAAACAGGGTGGAAGGGAGCAGTCTCAAACACTTGCCCACAAATATGTGCAGCCTGGGAAAAAAGCAGACATGACTAGAACTCCAGCCACAAAACTGGGACGTTGTTTGAAAAAACAAGGTACGGCAGAACAGCTAGCACAACTGCACTGAGTTGTGTACAGGCACAAGTTCTTCAACAGAGACAGACTAAGGAAAGAAGCTGCCTTACTGTCAAGGAGCATCTTGAATGCATGGTGCTCCTCTCTGACATACACAAAAGGCTGTGTGAGAGCTCATGTGGTCAGGTCAGTAAGGATGGTCGGATTGTGTCCACTCAGCCAGGGTGTGGAGGGGGACAAGCTTCTTCAAACCATAGCAGGAAGTGTCTGTGTCACAAATCTCAGTTCTCCCTGACATCTGCAGGCAGTATAGTGCAGTGAGCTTCAAGCACTCAAGATTTCAGAAGCTGTTGAGGACAACATCATGACATGGAATGACATGCAGTTGAATCAACTGCTCAGTAAACAGAGAGACAAGGTGGTGGATGTGATAATCAGTAGCTGGTTTCTCTGTAGTGAGCATGACATAGCAGAATGGTTATGAAACACGATCTAAACTAATTTAATCTTCCAGAAAACCATGACAGTGCCAGAACAAATAGCGCAAAGGTATGTGTTAGTCTGTGGAGGCAGCTGACCTTTTCACTGTGAAAAATTGCCAAGTGATCACATAATTAGAATGATGTGCTGAGATCATGTTTTTCAAAATGTGCTAGAAGTCACATAGGATTTAGAAGAGTGAAATAATTAAGAAAATATGCAAATAAAATAAAATTAAATTTCATCTTGGAAGAAGGATTTCTTTGATATACCAATCAAATGAAAATTCTGACATCCATTAGGTACTGAAATAGCAGGCCTCCTTTCTTGCTCTTCATGTACGCACAGTGTGTGTTGTATTTTTAATAACTGTTATTTTGACAGCAAGGATTATTCCTTTGAGATCACATCAGAATCACATGATATGGATTTTCATTTTCTTTTAGTGCATTTAAACCTTTTCCAAGTGAAATGAACTGTGTTGACTGCTATATATGAGATGTAAATCATCCATCTTACTTTTTGCAACAGAAATAGGACATTTCATTTTGAGCTAAAGAGACTGTAGAAGTTGATATGGTGTAACATAGAGGGTGAAATGAAAAAAAGACCAACTAAATACATATGTATATACCTCATACAATGTTTATTCACTGTCAGTAACCAAAACATTTAGTAACGGCATCAAAACACGTAAGCAAACATGTATTGATCCCTCACTTGACTCAGCAAGCTGCTTTCCAACAGAGACAGTACTATCTACTGTTACTAAATAAGAAGGGCCCCATATAATTACAGTGGTTTTGAAGGAAATATTAAAATACCAACTCATAAAACATATAAAATAGCAAAAAACCTGGAAATGCAATTATTTATGCTTACATACCAATACATTATATCCCTACATGAAATGTTTGACTGTTTGTGGTAAAGTCTCAAAAGTGTTAAAAATCTATAGAATTGTAGAATGCTTTGGTTTGGAAGGGGTCTTTAATGATCATACAGTCCAAACCCTCTGACACAGGCATCGACATCTTTCATTAAAGCAGGTTGTTAAAAGCCCTGTTAATCTGACTTTGAACACTTCCAATTGTGAGACATCCACTTCCATGGGCAAGCTGTTCCAGTGTTTCAACACCTGCATAATAAAAAGCCTCTTCCTTTTATCCAATCTAAATCTACTCTCAGTTTAAAACCATCACTGCTTGTCTTGTCACTACAAGTTCTAGTAAAAATCCTCTCTCAATATTTCTTGTAAGCCCCTCTTTAAATAATGAAATGTTAGAATGAGGTCTCCCTAGAGCCTTTTCTTTTCCAGTCTGAACTCTCTTAGCTTTTTTTAACAGCAGAGGTGTTCCAGCCCTCTGATAGTTTTCATGGCTTTCGTCTAGACCCTCTCTAAAAGGTCCATGTCATTCTTATGTTGAGCTGGATGCAGCTCTCCAAGTGGAGTCTCACAACAGAAGAGCAGAGGCAGAGAATCACCTCCCTCAATCTTCTGGCCATGCTGCTTTTGATGAAGCCAGAATGCAGTTGGCTTTCTGACCATCTCATGTCCAGTTTTTCATCTACCTGTACCTCCAAGTCCTCCTCTGCAGAGCTGCTCTGAAGCAATATATCGCTGTGTTGGTACTGATAAAGGAAATTGACTCATTTGGGTGCAGGACCTCACACCTTGCCTTGTTGAACTTCATGAAGCTCTTGTGGGCCCACTTCCCAAGCATGTCAAAGTCCCTCTGCATGGCATCTCTTTCCCTAAGCGTATCAGTGGCACCACCCAGCTTGGTGTGATCTGTGGAGTTGTTGAGGGTGCACTCAATTCCACTATCTCTGCCCTTAATGGAGATAGTGAATAGTACTAGTCCTAGTATGTACTTTTGAGGGACACAACTCATCACTGGTTTCCATTTGGAGTTTGACGTGTTTACTGTACTCTTTTGAGGTAACCATGAAGCCAATTCCTTTTCTATGTAACTGTCCAATTGTCAACTCCATATCTCTCCAGTTTAAGTGTAAGAATTATGAGGACCATATCAAAGGTCCTGCAGCAGTCCATGTACATTACACGTGTTGCTCTCCCTTGTCCCTGACGGATGCAGTCACTTCCCTGTACATAGTCACAAAATTAGTCAGGAAGGATTTGCTTTTGTGAAGTAATGTTGGCTGTCTCTGATCACTGCCCTATCTTCCATGTGCTTCAATATAAATTCCAGGAAGATCTGTTCCTCAATCTCATCAGGAGCAGAGGTGAAGCTGACTGGTTAGTAATTCCCATGGTCCTACTTTTTTCTTTTCAAAAAATGGGTGTGATGTTTCCCTTTTATTTCCAGTTGCTGGAGACTTAGCATGACTGCCACAACTTCTTCAAACATGTTGGAGAGCAGCTTGGCCATTACACCAGCCAATTCCCTCAATATCCTGAGCTGCATCTTCTTGGGTCCCTTGGACATGTGTACATTCATGTTCCTCAGGTGGTCTTGAAACTGATCTTCTCTTCCAATCTTCTTTCCCCCAGTCCCCGTCTTAAGGTTCAGGGCCTTGAAGAAGAGGTGATTGCCAATGAAAAAAGAGGAAAAGAAGTTGTTGAGTACCTCAGTCTTCTTCATGTCATTTTCACTTGTTTTCCTGTGAACAGGGAGACTTAATTTCATTAGTAAAGTCTAGATATTTACTCATGTTGACACCCAAACAGAACGTCACAATAGAATTTAAACTGTTGGACACAATGTTATTCTCAATATTCTGTAAAAGAACACATTTAGCTTCACTGGGCTGACACAGCTTCAGGTGCAGGGAAGATTTGAGTAGGAAGCTGCTGCAACATAAGTACAAAATAGGATATGTTCATTGATAACTCAACTGCAGCTGTTTTGGCAAATTCCTTCCTCTACAATGAATTCAACCTAAATGAGCTGAAGAATGAAAAAATGGTTTTAATTTTGTATGCATCCTTACTAACAAAATAATAAAATCTACACAGTATTTCACAATGTCTATAACTTTCAGATGCAGTTGTCTTATAATTTTAAAAATCTTCTTTTCCATCTGATTGGGAAGATGTATTTCAGTTACATTTCTCTCTGTTAACAAAATACTCAGAGTCTTCTTTTTCTGACTCTCCATGTTCATGGTCAAGTAAGTATGATTTGTTGATACAAGAAATATATAGAGCTACTTATCATGCAAGAATTGTTGATTTGCATAAACTTTTTGATCCCTTCTGATGTCTTTTTTTCAGGCCATTATCAAACCCCTTTTGTCTTTCTTTTTCACAGTAAGTCCCATAAGAAATTAAATGCACTTTTTCCTTTTGGTATTCTTGACAAGAAATCCATTTGCTTGCTTTTTGAGAGATGATGTCCTTGAGTGGAATGAGCACAGTTCATCATTCTGCTCCCCACTGAACTCATGATCTTGATGTATTCTTGGGCAAAATGACAAATCCCACATGGTGAGATTAGAAGATAATATATTGATAGTAATTCATTGTATGTATTCAGTTTTGATGAAGACTAATCTAATTATACCTCCACTGAAAAACAAACGTTTTATTATTGTTTTTATTGTTGTATTATTAGAATTATTATAATATTCCAGGTAATTTTTTCAATATGATTACTACACTGGAAACAATAGTGGAATTATTCTTGTCTTCATTTTTCTGACTTTTTTGGGCAGAGTGTGTTTGAAATCTCTTTATGCCATTCATATATTTGACATCTTCTAAGACTAACACAGGAGATCTGAATATATCATAAAAATAGCCCCAAGCACCTCCATTTCACAAAGAAGCAGAATCCGACGGTTTTTACTTAATAGTTGGCTTAATACATTACTTTGATTCTTGTCTAAAATATACACTTCTCCTTTGTCTGTAATATATTTTATTATACATTACATCTTTAATTAAATGCTGCTTTGGAATGATAGTGCAAAAAACAAGCTGCTAATTGAAAAAAAGTTTGGGGTTTGAATTCTCAATATCTCTAAAAATCAGACCTTCAGTGTTGTTCAGGGAAAAGAGTAAAACAACTTCCAGATTGAAATTAAAGCAGACTCAGATAAAAAGCAATCATAGTTTAGCCAGGCTCAGTTCTATCACTCAGAAAACAGTGCTCATCTTCCACCCTTGAGATGACCTCAGTGTGGATAACCATTACTGCAGAGACCTCTTTTGTGGAAAATAAATCAGATATTATCACAGGCATAAAACAAGAATCTTTGTTACAAATGCCCTTTCATAAAAATTAAAAAAAAAATTACAATGATTAACTTGCTTTTCAATTAAAAACTCCATTTCACATGTTTTCTTTCAGTATTCTGCAATAAACCTTTTCCATGAGATAAACTCATGACTGGTGTCAATGCCTGCCCATATCTGTCTTAATACCTGCAAGAATTCCAATCTCCTACTCCAGCCATCACATGACCCCAAAAAAACTCTTAATGTTTAATATCTACAGTGAACATGTATAATTTCTGCCAGTGTTCAGGAGTTTTAGACCTAATGTGACATTTACACAAAATACTGTAATAAAAAAAGTAGTAGGGCAATCAGCAGTTTTAATCAGCAGTTTGAATTTTAAGACTCTTTCACATATTTCATAATGGAAAATGAGACGGAGCTCAAACAAGCTCCAATATCTTTTCTCCAAATCAAATACGTTCTAAAAGCTTTAAACCAAGATGATGTGTATTTACCAGAAATTTTATCTGGCACTGGATTCTGCCGCTCTTTAACTTAGCATGAATCAATTTATACAAAATCTCAAAATGTTAGAGAAAAAAACCTCTTTTTTCCTGTCTTAGTTTACCTCAGGGAATGTTCCTACTTAGTTTCAAACTTTATACCCCACAATTTGTTTTACCGTTTATATTCTAATCATTTGCAGTTTAACAGTTGGGTATTTCAATGTTTGTAAATTCTGGTGGTTTGCCTAAAAAAGTTCCCTGTTTTTCATGTTTCATGTCTGGGAGATGGGAGTGTCTAGGAGAAGATACCACACACATAGTGGATAGGAAAGCTGTGTTCAGGGAGGACTGTGCTGAGGACAGGTGCTAAATTGACACCCTTGTAAGAACTAACATGCCTGAGTTTTTGCTTACACTGTGATTTGAAAATAAGTATGGCTTCACTGTCTTCTTTCTTGGTTTCCTGATCATTTGCATCAAAAACTGTTTGTGAAAGAGGGTTTGCATACATGAATTTGTTACTCAGATTTGGGCTCCTGCTGCACAGGCCTTGAGCAACATGCCTGCTGGAGAACACAGAACATTATGAGGGGAATGAATAGAAACAGTTATTTTCCTCTTCTTGCTCATGTTTGGACATGCAGAGGACCAGTTTGGTCTCTCACTCAAATTAGATCTGCCTCAAGGATCTCAGACCTCACCGCCATTAACCTCTCAGGGCTGACGTATCGTGATGCTTTGATAAAGTACTTATCACTCCATTACATTCTTTATGCTTATTGTAATATTCTTATAAGACTTTGCTACCTTAACAGCATTTTTTTCATTCACACATATAGCTTGACATCAATCACTATTTCTATTTTTAAAGAATATATACCTTCAGACTACTGCTTGAGTTTATATTATTTTTCTTCATTTTAATCTTTCCACTACTACAACATAGTTTAGGTGAAAATCAAGTAGTCGTACATATTTCATTCCCTTAAGATACATAGTCATAATGCCTACACTTATTTTTAAAAAATGATAATTAATTACATTAAAGAAAACACTTTCTGGAACTGTTTGTTAAGTTATGAATAATTTGATCAGAAACAGGAATCTAATCTTAGTGGATCTAGAATAAAACAGAAATAACTTTCCTAGAATTTCACAGATGTGTAACATATGAATTTCTAATATCATTGCTGCTAAGGGACTTAGACATGCTGAAAGGAACAGTGTAAAAAATTCTTTAATAATTTAAGTCCAAAGAATGACACTGCTTTTTTCCTAGTCATTACTTTTGTATTATGAGTAGAATATGATAAAAGTGTTGTTTACGTCAAAAGTGTGGGAAAAAGACCGCAGCAGTCATTCTTTTTCCTTTTAACTCAAACATTCCTAATTTTCAATATGTTTCATGTGACTTTGCATAAAACTGCTAAATGTTCAAAGGATTTCCTTCAGACTAGAACTATGTATATGATCTCGTTTTAAGTAAAGCAACTCTACCTTTATTAACATTTTGAAGTCAATACAGAAATTCATCATAGAAAATTGTGTCTCTTCCCTGACAAGGAAGCCTCTTTCAGAGTGCCTATTCCCAGATAAAAACTTGGCCCATTCCCTGCTGAGAGACATACACAGAAGAGAGCAGTCCTTGGTGTAGTAGGTGAGCAGCTGTAGCACTGGGGACTCATCCAACAAGCCCGACACTTGCCTGCTTTTTGAAAACTGTAGTTCCACCTTCTCCATGAGTAACACGAGCAGCTTGGGCCGAGAAGTGATTGAGAAAAACCCTGTAGAGAAGGACTTGGGTTTGAGGGTTGACAAAATGCTCAAATGAGTCAGCAGTGTGCACTCACAGCCCAGAAAGCCAATTGTATCCTGGGCTGCATCCAAAGCAGCGTGGCCAGCAGGGTGAGGGAAGGCACTCTGCCCCTCTGCTCTGCTCTGGTGAGATCCTACCATCAGTGCTGTGTATAGGCCTAGTGCTCCCAACATCAGAAGGACAAGGAACCATTGGAACAAGTTTAGAGGAGGCCATGAGGCTAAGAAGGGGACTGAAGAACCTCCCTACGAAGACAGGCTGAGAGATTTGGGGCTGTTCTGCCTGGAGAAGAGAAGGTTGTGTGGAGACCTCACAGCAGGCTTCTAGTATCTGACAGGAGCCTACAGGGATGCCGGAGAGGAGCTCTTCATCAGGAACTGTAGTGATCAGACAAGTTGGAATTGCTTTAAACTGAAAGGGGATAGGTTTAGATTAGATATAAGGAAGAAATCATTTTCTGTGAAGGTGGTGAATAACTGGAACAGATTGTCCAGGGAAGTTGTGGATGCCCCATTCCTGGCAGTATTCAAAGCCAGGTTGGATGGGGCCTTGAGTAACTTGGTTTACTGAGAAGTGTCCCTGCCCTTGGCAGGGTGGGTGGAGTCTGGATGAACTTTAAGGTCCCTTCCAACCCAAACCATTAAAAAAAAAAAAAAATTACTATCATCCTCTAGCACTGAAGACAGACAACCTTTCTGGGACCTAAAACTCAATGGTTTTGCTGTTCACTAACAGTTGGAAAAGCTTAGAAAAACCTCTAAAATTATTAACCTATTTTGGAATTCATGAGTTGAAGTATCAGTGTCTTTTCTGGCTGAGGACTGTTCCATGTGTCAAAAATAAGGCAGTGCAAACCTCAGGATTATGTATTACTTATGATCATTTCCTTCTATGTATTTGATATTTCAAAGCCTGTCTTTTCAGTTTAAATTGTGGTGTTACCAGGTATTACCACTGCAATAAATAAGAAAAAATAATAAAATTAAGTTGTTGTCATCTATTGATATTATTAATTGTTCAAAAAATACTTTTTCAGGACCTTTTAAAATATATTTCACAGAATCACATCAGTACTGAGATTGGAAGGGACTCTGCAGTTTTTTGATCCAACCCTCTGCTCATGCAGAGTCACGTGGAGCCAATTCCCCAAGACTGTGTCCAGGTGGCTCTAACCTAGTACTCTGTCACCCTGATTGTGGCAAAGTGATATTGAGAGAGAACCTCCTGTGTTGATGCTTGTGCCCATTATTCTGACACTGACCACACTGAAAACAGCCTGACTCTGTCTTTACTCTCTCTCTTCTATTCCTAAGCTATGAATACACATCGATAAGACACCACTGAGGCCTTCATTTCTTCAGCGTGATTAACCCAGCTGTCTTAGCCTTTTTTTTCAGAAGAGATGCTTCAGTCCCTTCAGCAGCTTAAGGCTTTTCATTGGACTCTCTCCACTATGTGTGTGCCTATTTTGGATTGAGGAGCCCAAAGCTGGACACAGTACTCCATGTGTGACCTCCCCAGTGATGACAAAAAGGTAAGATCACATTTCTCAGTCAGTGTCAATGCTGTGAGTAATGTATCCTAGAATCCCACTTACCTTCCTTATGCCAAGGGCACATTGCTGGCTTCTTTTCAACTTGGTGCCCATCAGGACAAGCTGCTTTCCAGCTGGTTGTCACAACTACTAGCATTTACTAAAATTGTTTAATCATTGATTTGCCAATGAGAGCACAGACTATCATGCTGTGGTTATGAACCAAATCTTGGATGTACCACAATACTGACTGGAATAAAGAGACTATATATTTTAACTTTTGCAAACATGCTGAGACTACATCTAGGTTTACACTCTGCCAAAGTACATTGCAACTGTGGTATGGCTTAACTAAGAGACTAATTGATTTCATTAATAATTGCTTTTGTTGGGGAGAAATTTACTATATCTAAAGTTAAAGACATAATTTGATAGAAGAAAAACAATTTAAATGTCTTAAAGAATCACTTTGCATGATGACTGTAGAGTTTAATTGAAATTTTTAAAAAATTTACATGTACAAATTTTACACATTGTCAGACGTACAGTGGAAATAAATATCAGTAGGATTTTTTGAGTAAACTTTTTAGTCAGAAGATCAAGGTTCAGTTCATGTCAGCTAACTTTGATCTTCCACACCTGAATTGGTTGTGCATGGCTCTCATTGCAGGAAATGGAGGGAAATAGATGCTGTTAGAACACAAAATCATCCTCTGTGTTTAATATCTTTATTTTGGAATGAGACACATTGCATTTTGAAAGTACCTGTTTCTTTCTATAGACTGCAAAATGAGCCTGCCATGACTAGTTCACATGCTTATATCCACAGGTAGACATTGTAAATCCTGACCTGGTGCCTGACATAAATTGGCCATCATGTTGAGCCTTAACTGTTATTTCTGTTCTCTTATGTGTAGTGTATCATTTTCACTCAATTCAACACTTAAAAGTCAAAGAGTCTGAAGAAATAGATAACCTTGGAAAAGCACACAAAATCAGAAGACTTGGATGCTTTCAAATGGAAAATTTCCTTTCTGACTAGTAATGCAGTGACTCAAAATCCAGGCATGCTAGTGACTCTCAATTTTCAGAGCCTTCTTGCAGAAATTGCTGATCACTGATACACAGACACAATTGCTGAGCTTCCAGACTATTGTTGAAATCCAGGTATGAGAGTTCATTGCAATTTGAAGGGATCAGGGCAATGAGGGAGAGCTTCTCTGAATGAAATTTGCACCACTTCAACAATCCAATTTCCAGGACATTGCAAAAAGGCCTTCATGTAGTGGAAGAGGGTGCCATTCACACATCTGACACCTTTCACTTCCCTCAAGCCCACTCCCCAGATACTCAGTGTCATGGCTTTGGACAGGTGGGTAACAAGCCCTATTCTCTATCTCATTGATTAAATTGTTTGTGGCAACATTTCTAAATTCCTGTTCTTTCAATAAATATATTTTCTGAAATATGATAAAAAATGTAGTTATCAATCCTTTTGCTCTCTCTCCAGAAACAGTAAAAAAAAAAAAAAAATACATATATAACCTATATTTGCTTAGTTTCACCTTTTCTAACCATGTTTACTTTTAAAAGCAGATGTCAATGTAATGCATTTGGTGAAATACTGTGAAAAAGCCTCACTGAAGTCTATCTGATCACCCAATCCTTTCATTTGTAGAACTAACCACCCAGATTTGTTACATTATTCCTGCATGCGAGCAGTCTGTTGTACAGGTTTTTGCTGCCAAAATGGCATCACTTCAATCAGAGCCCACACAAGTCCACGACAACTCCCTCTCTTGGAAATGTCCATTGAGCACAACAACAAAGCACCTCACTTTTTACTTCCAAAAAGCTCCACCTTCTTTTTTCCTCTGACATGTCTTGCCACAGCAAGTATTAATTGCAAATGTATACAAAATTGAGTGTACTGTGTTTACCCTTAAAGCAAACTGATCTTTTAAAAAATTTGGCAGCAAGAATAATTTACAGGCTCTTTTACAGGCCTGTCTTTCCTAGTGAGCATAGACGCTCCTGCAGACATAAGATACACACAGATATGGAGCAATAGATGTTAGTTATTTTTAAATAATACATTTTATTTCTCTTCATAGAAATGACAGTGTTTAAATACATTGTCCTTGTATGGCTTTATGCTGCTACCTTAACAGCATTTCTTTTAATCTGCATGTATAGCTTGATGTCAATCACCATTTCTATTTTAAAAGAATACATGTGTCCAGACTACTACTTGAATTTATATTCTTTTTCTTCATTTTAATCTTTCCACTATTACAACATGGTTTAGGTGAAAATCAGGTAGTTGTATGTATTTCATTACCTTAAGATGCACAGTCATAATTCCTACACTTCATCATTGAGAATTAAGTAGATTTTTTAAAAAGATAATGAATTATGTTTGGTATAATAATAAATCTGTGTGACAGTACAATTTTTTCTGTGGGAGAAAAAAAAAAAATCTGGCTCTCCTCAAGCTCAACAAACAATTTTCCTTCTGCAAATGAATTATATATTTAATATATCTCCAATAGATGATAAGCGACAGGTTTGAGTCTTACTTAAACTCTAATTCAGGTTTTACATCACTGAAAAACTTTTCAAATACTTGAATATTAAGTCTGAGATATATTATCAAACATTTAGGTATTTTTAAGATGAATACTACCTTGTCTATATTTGGCATAATGTAGGGAAGTATTCCAGTGGTACACTCCCTTATAAATATTGATTTTCTCTATGACTAGGACATGATGAAATATATTAATCTAAATTAACTCAGTAGTGAATATTATGTATTCTGGGGACAACAGTGAATAATACTTACAGCAGGTTGAGAACCAAACCCCCTTGTACTGCACACAGACATGTTTTATATTGTTTCCAAATCCTACTTTACAATTAACCATTTCACAGGGTGATGGTTATGGAGATTTTCTTTTTTATACAAACACATGAAGTCTTCAGATTGAAATGATATTCAAATGCTGTGTGGCCTTTGCTATCATAATTTTTCATCCTTTGCATTGATTTCTCTTATCTATCAAATGAAAGCTAATTTTGTTCACTTGAAAGAGACTTCCCTGCCTATTTCCCTCCCTACTGATGATGTTTCATTCAGTAGTATTGATAACCATGTCACCTATTTTTATCTCCCACAGGATCAGACAAAATTATTCCTTTTTTGAATGCATTCTGCTTTTTCTTAGGCTGCCATTCAGATTTGACAGGATCACCTATACGCACATGTAATATTTTTCCACAGATTTCCTTCAAATTTTCATAGCTATAATGTCCACCGAAAGGACTAGTAATAGCTAGTCTGCTGTTCTGCTGAAGCTACACCGTTTTAACACCACAAGCATTGTCCTGTGTGGGTTTTTCTTCTGTTTCTGTACATCTGTAATTTTTTGTCTTATGTCGGGTTTAATTTTGTTCTGTGTTTTTTACTGTATTTGACACCATTGATTCCTAGACAGGGCTTTTAAATGCAATAACAATAAAAATTAATTGATGGTTTTATCAATGAGCCCAGTGCCACCCACACCCTGCCTTAAAAATGTAATTTGAATTGTGATTGATGCACTTGCAGTCTTATGGGAAGAAGAAGTATAGGTTAGAAAAAGAGGAACCAAAAGAGGAATTTTTATCTGGAAAATGAAGGACATTACCTCCAAAGAGCTACAATGCATTCGGAAAGCCTTGGAAAGTGCAAAGAAACTGCAACATTTGAAAGGAATTTCATTCTTTAATTTTTCAAGTAGAAAAAGTTTTTTGTGTACTAGATAAATTTGTGCAAAAGCTGTCTTACTTTTCTTAAATTTAACAGTGTTTTTTTAGAGATTAGGTCCTTGTTTTCCCTGCGTTCAAGTCTATCCTTAGATGAAGAATAAATATTATTTACATGCTCTGAAAAGTGTGTGGAATGCATGTCAGCAGCTCAGCTCTTTGAAACAAGATGTAGCTGGTGGTAAGAACTTTGTAAGATTCAACAACAAATTGTTATTGCTACTAAAAACAAGACTGAAAATTTTTTGAGGGATCATTTCTGCTTGAGATGCTAGCAGGCTGGAAGTGTGCTGATGGTAAAATATCATCCAAAACAAAATATAATGATAACTAGGCTGGTCAACCTAAGATCAATCCCCCCTTCAAAAAATATGGAAAATTTAATAGACTATCTATTTAAAATAAGGGGTGATAGAATTAATAGAAGTCTGCATCAATATAGTAATCTTTAAAAAAATGATTTTTTTTTCCAAAATCTATCACAAGCATATCAACAAGTTCATTCAAAAAATGCAGAAAGATGTAAGCAACCATGGCTATATGTTCTGTCACTTTTGTCACTGACAAAAATCAATGAAAGAAATATTATTACCTAAAAAGATCCTCTTACTCTGAAAAAGCTGCATTTACAGCAATCACCCATTTCATGAGTACTTCATTCACCAAATAGCTCAACATTTTCTATAGTTACGTATGTCTGCCATCATTAGACACATTTCTCTTACATGCTTGTTTGATCCTCTTGAGTTCTTTGTGCAGTAATTTTCATGAGAAGTTATCACAGAGACTTCTAGTCAATGGAAAATATTCTGAAGTCTTAAAGGATATCTATGACATACCTGAAAATCTTTCTGCAGATTGGAGCCATTAGTGCTCACGGCATTCAGAAGTAGCCTGGGATCCTTGCCTGAAAGGCACACATGCTGTTTTGGACTCCATTATTTCCGCAATATTTAAATCAGATTTCATAGATGATCTTTTTTATTGTGATATGAGATCACCTAGGGCTTAGCATTAGTGTATCTACTCCCATTTTTAAATTTTCATTCAATTAAGGATTTCTGGGCAGGTGGTGGTAGTTTCATCATCAAAAATATTTCATCCTGTTGCCCTTTATTAACTGCTCACAGAAGGGAAGGTTAGACAGCATTTCTTTTTGGTTTGTTCAGGGAGATTTTCCTCTGAAATATATGCAAAGTAGAACCCTAAATCCATCTAGACAGTGCTAAAAAATTAGTGTGTACAGGAGTTGCAACTGTATTCCTTGCTTGTTAGATTTTCACGTATAGATTTCCTACTATGTTGCAGGGGCTAATAGGGGTGGTTTTTTTTGAAGACAAAAAGTTTTTTGCGGGCTAATGAGCTAGCTCATAATATACAGCAAGGTATAATGTAAATATCCTTTACACATTATCCGGTACATCAAGGATTTTGTGACATTGAAGATCAAGTATTAATGAGATTTATCAGGACTGCTCAAAAATGAAATTCCCAAGGGTTATGTTCAACTTATGAGACTTAGTACTCCTTAGCATCAATTCTTATACATATATCAACTTCAGTTAAAACTGGAATAGAACACTGTTCCATTTTCAGAATAAATGGTTCAGTAATAGCCTGATAAAACAGTCTGCATCATGAAATGAATGGAACTATCCTGTTTGCTCTAAAATACTGTGACACATTAAATGGCTTTATTGCAGTTGTTTAGACTAATGCTGATAAAGGACCCAATCATTTTCTTGCAAAAAAAAGTGTCACTAGAACTTTCATATTAGTAATTAATAAATACAAACTTCAATGTAGAAATGGATCTGCAGATACTCATTCCGGTAGGTAAAAGGTCAGCACTGTGTTTTGGCAAAGAATGGTTCTTAAAGGACAGATTGCCACTGTTATGATATTTACATAATCACTTGCAGCAGCCTCCCTTGCTTTTCCTCATACCTTTTGACAGTTGTGAGACCTCATATAAGGTAGTGGTAAAAATGCAAAATAGAGCTTTGTATCATGATGTCTAGTTTATGAAAATAATAAAAAGCACCTCTTTTTTCTCTAATCAGAAGCATTTCAGTCTTGGTTTCCAATGCACCAGTATCAGCTTCTACTGCAGCAAATGAAAACATTTCCCAAGCTATTGGCATGACAAAAATGTCACAAATTTTCCATAAGACCAAAAAATCTTCATCCATTTAACCCATAAATGTTACATAATTTTCATCAAAGCTTTTAAGGTAATTCAGAAAGCTTGTGAGGGGCTTTAATATTCTATTTCTTAGAGCAAGACATTTGTGGTTGCATATTAGAAATTCATCATGATGAACACGGCCTACAGTCCAGTAAGGTCAAAAGAAAGAATACTATTAATTTCAGTGGGCTCTGAGAAAAACATTAACACAGTAGACAGGAGACAGTAGCTATCAGTTAGTTTTCTCCTGTCATTAAATAGCTAAGAGGCTTTCCTTGCACTGGACTGTTTCCTATTTACTTTGCAAATATGTCAGTGATTACTCTTTAAAGATAATTTACAAAACAATCATACATTAGCTTGGTAGGATAATTCCCTACGAGGTATTTTCCCCTGTGAAACATAAGGTATTCATCTCTATTACCCAGTGCACAATTTATTTGCTTCAGTCAAAAGGCTTTGTATCTATCAATGGAACAACATGAATTTAAGCAAAAAATAATCTTGTTCCAGTATTTTTTTCATTTCCCAGGCCTGGAACAAAATGCCATATGATAGCATGTATAATCCAGAGGGTCTTTCAATTCATAACTCTGGAAGATAATTCTTCATGGAAACAACTTCAGCAAAGAGAAAAATACAGATTCAGTTTCTTGAAACACAGAGGACTTGATTCTTACTAAATGTAAATTACTGTAACTTCTTGGACATCAATGTGCACTTCCTGAACAGTATAATTTATTGGAGCTATGACAGTTTACTCCAAACAATAATATGACCTCTCATGCCTTCAATTTCATGGTGTTTTATAATGGATAAACTGTGTTAGACAAACACCATCTTCGCCCTTGAAGATGATTTGATCTGAAAGGGCAGGAGAGTAGATAATATAAATTGACAGAATCATCTACCTTGATCTGGGGTTTGTTTTACTTCAGGTTTGTTTGGGTAACGGCTTTTACATTGTTAGCTTTTAAATCAGTAGCAAAATTCCCATTTACTTCAGTAGCTTTTAGTCTTGACCAAAATGCATCTACAATGAGAACAAAACATATAATACCACTTGATTAGTAGCTCCCCAGAGTGGGGTCAGAGGAGGATAAATTTCCCAAACATTACAGTAGCAGGTGGATAGATGGGAGAATGGGCAGGTGGATGGGTGAGAGCATGGGGTAGTGCAGCAGGTGCATGGCACTGCTGGTGATGGACACCCTAATTTCTGTAAACTCTGCCTGTGTGCATGGACATCCCCCGCCTCCTGGCCTCACTGACAGCCATTCTGGGTTCAATGACCATGTGACACTCTGTTAGACAATTTCCTATTCTGTAGTTCAGAGTTTTAGGTCGCCCAGCTGCAACTGCATTGTGGCACTCAAAGCAGTGTGTTCACAGTATTTGCTCACAACACAAAGCTAACTTCATTACCTTGGTTGTCCCTAGGATCAGAGCAGACCCTAGTTCCTTCGCCTTTGGCTGCTAAGAAACTCAGATTTCACCAACAGTCACTCATAAGTAAAACTCATGATTGCAGGCTCAAAAACATGTTTTCTGCTTTCTGGAAGCTCTACCCAATCTTGTACCTTTGTCAGTCAACTGTTTCTCTGAAATACTGCTTTCAAACCTCACATATATTTTCAAGACACAAAAGTGATGTGTGCTATTTTGCAGCTATTTCAAACTCTTAGACAAGTGCTACTTATTTTCATTTTATGCCTATCTGCAACACTTTTTTAGGTCTCGCTCATTTCTCTGTAGGCAGTCATTTGTCACCTCTATTGCATCATTTTGAAACTGCAGATCCCTCTCCAGGCACTAGACTGTGTTTGGTGAAAGCAATAAAGACTCCAATTACCTATATGTTTCCCTGCTGAAGGTGAACTTTTGAACTACAAAGATAGACTAGATTTTCTGTACTTAACTTTGCAGAAGCAACTGCAGGCCAATTTCATTTCTTAGCCATACTGCAGCTCATTGATATCATTCAGTAACAATAACATGGAAAAAATGTTCAGAAATTGTTAGCATTATTATAATACACATTCAAGTACTTGGCTAAAGCTTTAGATGAACAGAATATATTATGGAGTAGGTATGACTGAAATTATTTATTCTGCTTAAACTGGTTATAGCATGTGTAAGATTTACTGCAAAAATTTGATTCTTTAAAGAAAAGCAGTATCAATTTTTCTAAAATATTATTTGACTTGATTTAATATTTTTCTTTAAAAAAGCTATCAAAACTTCAGATAAAAATTTTGTCCTTTTCTTCATTTATCTTTCCTATACATGGATTTATAGTTGGTCCAGCTTTCAAGAAAAGTAATACATATTTTCTCAAGATGAGAGTAGAATTTACCTTATTTACAAGAAAAAATAAGTACTTAATAAAAATCTGAGAGTCTTACTCTCAGAGAGTACTTTAAGTACTTAGCAAGAGTCATGCAGTCTGCTGGATGAAGATGAGAAAGTTGTTGCCAATAAGAAAGGTGACTAACTAATATTCCTTTAATTAAAATTAATCCAGAATTCAATCTTGCAGTAGAGTACAGTACACTATATGCATGATTTGCTAGAAAAATGAATAATATTCCTTCATGTGTGAGATATGTCTTAGCTGCTGTGGGACTTCCCGTATCTGACACAACATAAGACACAAAGAGGAGATTAAACAATTTAATGGATGTGTAAAAACTTTATGCTCACTCCAAACAATGTAAAAAAAAAAAATTAAATTTCTATTCTTTGGAGTGGTATTTCTGATTTTGTAAGGTTTCACTGAATGAAGTTTCATATTCGTCACTGGTTTGATTTTCAATTGTCTAACAAAAAGGGAGATAATATAGACTGGGACAATACATAGTAGAATTAACTGGGAAGTACTGCAGTTGCTTGTAATTGTCAGCATTATTTTTGTACTGTTCTTGTCAGCAAAGAAGCCTGCTGAGGGTTAACCTGCACAAATGACCCAAGCTCCCTCTGGCTGACTGTAATTCTATGTGTTATTAAAAACAATGGGTCTGCGTTGATTTGCATTATCTGAGGCTGGTCCACTGTCGTTCTACTACAGCAAATTGGTTATTTAACAAAGCACTGAGGTTTAGATGTCCACAGTTGCACTCATTAACTCTAGCTCAAAGTAATTTTCTAAGACCTAAGGTTTGTGGGAAAAATGAAATTACGTGCTCCTTGTGATTATGTACTTCTACAATTTGCATGATAAATATGAGTAAGACCATCTTGTCTCAATTTCACTTCAAGAGTTAAACTAAATAAAAGATTTTCAGCAATAAGTTTCTCACTGTTTGTTTTTCTGATTAGAAACAGAAAATTAAATGCTGCAGATCAATTAACATCACTGTTGTTTGTTGCCCAGTCACTTCACAATTTATTTATAAATTAATACTTTTATGGATCCACATGGTCTGTTCATGAAACTCCAGTACTATTTCCTGAAATCTGGATGATTGATGTAAAGTCTGCAGCTGTCTATTGATGCCTTGAGACAGTAGTTTTAACTGATTATTGTTTACTGTATGCTAGAAAAACATTAAAATGATTGGCTCTTATTTTCTTTTTTTTCCACTACTCTTCAGGAAAATAAAGCCTAGGTGAATTTTGCTCTCTTTTACGTTAATGTTGCTTAGTACTGTTAGAATGTACCTGCTAAAAGAGAAGAAATAGATCAAAATTCAAAATGTTATGTACTTATTCAAATTTGTAGAACTGAATAAGCCTATGACAACTGAAGAACTACAAAGAGACAGTCTACCTGAATAGGCAATCTTGTTCTGCTGTATATGCTCCATGAGTGCCATTGATAAGGATCTGTTTCCTGGCACTGACCTTTAATGCTTCTTAAAGGTACTGTTTCACAGGAATGAAAATGCACATAGCAGTATCACTGCAATCATATGTCTTTTCATGTGTTAAAGAATGGAGCTTCTGAATGAATACTGTGTTCTTACACGTTAAACAAACAGATGCCTGTGTTCCAGCTCTCAGTAAGGACCACGGGGCAGCTCCCAGAGAGCTGATGTTTGACTGGATGGCTGATGGCATGGAGTGGGTCAGGATCGGTACCTTGGCTTTCATCAGGCACAAATAGAACTGGCTAGATTTTTATAACCTTCTCCAGTGGTTTAGGGTATAGGCCACAGCTAAACCTTGTGTGTCTGCACAGAGATCTGTTCTCAGCTTCAAGAACTAATGTTAAATAAAACAGAATAGTGCAAGGTATGTGCAAATATACAGCATATTAACTAATTCTCTTTTCAGGTCTTTCAGGCCACACAGGCAATTAGTGAGCTAGGAGTTCACACATTGACTCCTTCCTCATTACCTTGCTTTTGTAGACAAGCCCTTTCTGAACTGAGCCACAGAAACACAGATGTTGTGCATTTGGATAATCTCCAAATCAAATCATTCCAGGCACAATAGGGGAGCAGGAGTCTCTAAAGGCAAGAATATCTCTAAAGGCAAGAATATCAAAATAAAGACTATGAAAAGGATTGCATTCCACCAAATGGTTCAGCAAGATTTCCAACAGGAAACCCAAGGGAACATCTGGGGGCAAAGAAGGGACATGATCCTCAGCAGTGTATCCCTGTTGTAAAACATTCATAGGTGTTTTCTACGCAGGAGATTTACAAAAGGTCTAAATCATGTACACCATTATAAGGGGAAGTTTTATGTTGCCAGAAAACCCCAGTCAGTACATCTGTTTGCTCTGTTTTACTGGGGTTTTGTCTAAGGAGCAGGATTTATCCCTTTAAAGCTTATTATGAATTTGCTGTATTTGCTAAATATTCATAGCTAAAACCTGTATGCTCCTTCTTTGAACTTAAAGGTCTTTTCAAATTAAATCTCAAGAGGTTTTTTACCAGCTCTGGTTTACCTTCTAATGTGAAAACAGTGAATTTCTGTCATATGTGTCCCGATAGACATGTTCAAAGAGAAAAGGTTTAAGCTTGGAAAGATGCAGGATAAGCTAGTAAAGAAGAGAATATAGGCTAAAATGGAGAATGAAGTGGAAGTCAGAATAGTAAAGGGGTTCATTTGAGGATTAGCAAATATTCCTCTCTGCAAATGGAGAATGAATTAAAGAGACAGAGAAGTGTACTAAAAATCTAGGTCCTACCCTGAAGCAAGCATGCTGGGTTACACAAGGCACAGAGGGTAAGGTTTGCTGCTCTGGTGCATGGCTGGTTGGCGAGAATAAACACACAAAAAAACTGTTTCTGTTCTATCAGAATTGGGTGCACTCTCGCATTATGACTTGCATATAGAGAAGCAGAAAGAGTAGGTAATCCATTTTCTGCTTGATGTCAGCTACAGTGTGGTTGAACCTTTTCCCAGAAAACTTGTTAATGTTTTGTCTTGATGCCAGTTAAGATGTTTCTTGACATATCTTCACCTCACTTGACATATGTCCACCTCACTGAAATCCATCCTTATTGAAGGCTAAGAAGGAGAGTAATAGCTCAAATATTTGCATTTTTGCACAGCAGAAATCATCCTTGCAAAGATTAAAGAATCATTTTTTTCATTTAAGAGATGGGTTTTGTCAATTTCTTTGTTTCACTACCCTTCATAGCACTTGCTCAGAACTTAGTATTTCAGGAAATTCCAATATGATCATTGTCTTTTTATTTTAGTATCAAATGAGTTGTTAACCTGAAAGCTGTAAGTTTAAGATTGGAGTGTTTCATTTTATAAGTAACATATCTTTGTCACTTACTTCAGCCTGATCTTGAAAATGCCATCTTAAGAATTTTTTGTAAGTGTATGTTAAATGTGATTTTCCCCAGCGTTGTTTGTCTGTTTTCAAGTCAGCCTTTCTTTGCAAGTAATTAAAAAAAAAAAAAACCCCCACAAAAACCCAATTTCACATTTGTTCTGTTTTGAATTCAAGTATTTGTCTCTGACCTTTGCTAAAACTTGTAAAATCACAAGGAGATAAGCATGAAAGAAATCATGTGCTGTTCAAGTACTTAAAGTCTAGAGAAATGCACTGAAGTAGAAAGGGGATTAAGAGAGGAAGGAGGGTGAGGCCAAGCCATACTGTGTTGGTACAAGAAGGATTAGCAAGCAGACTGAACCAGGAGAGAAATTAGCTGTGCTTATTTCGGGTTAGACAGTCATAGGACGTGCAGAGATAGAACAAGATCTCAGCAGTGGAGAGGTACCAGGAAGAGAAAACAGGTACAATGCATGAAGTACAGCTTCACTTTATGTTGGAGCTGGCATTGGAGAACAGCAAGAAAACAGAGGGGAGAAGAAGATACACTAGTTAAATGCAGAAAAGGCATAAACTGGGGGAGGGAAGGAGGGGTGAAAAAAAGTTTCAGAAAACTGGCGCCTTAGACAGGTTTTAGAATTTTGCGGTAGTGAAGCAAATGTGTCTGGCAAGCGTAAAATGTGAACGAACATTTTGGAAGAATTTAGAAGTTAATGAGCAAATATAGATCTACTTAGTTACTATCTTTTGTGCAGATAATGAGAAGAACATTAATGTCTGTGGTCAGAGTTGTTTGCCTTTTCAGATAGAGTATTGAAGTGTAGAGTTAGAAGGAATTTTCTGGGGTGAAAGGGGGAGCCCAGAGATTTGTATCACTTGTTTTTATTCTGTTTTCTGTCTTTGTCTCTCTCTCTTTCTCTGTCTCTCCTCAGGGGGAGCTGGGTGTCCCACCACAGGAGAGGAAAGTCAGCGTGTGTAGACAGCCAGCTCTGGGAACAAGCCGGCTCTGCTTGACCCGCTGTCATGCGGATCCCTACGCTGCTCTACCTTTCCCTGCTCCTGCTGCTGAGCACATTGGGCCAAGCTGGAGCTCAGTTCCCTCGGCAGTGCACTACTGTTGAGTCCCTGAGGAGCGGCATGTGCTGCCCAGACTATTTCCCTGTGTTTGGGCCAGGTACTGACCGGTGTGGTGTGTCTACGGGAAGGGGCCGGTGCATACAGGTGACGGTCGACTCGCGACCCCACGGCCCGCAGTACATCCACGACGGGCGGGATGACCGTGAGCAGTGGCCCATCCGCTTCTTCAACCAGACCTGCCGCTGCAACGGGAACTTCTCCGGCTACAACTGCGGCTCTTGTCGACCCGGCTGGACTGGACCTACCTGTAGCCAACAGATCAATATAGGTAAGAGCATCAGAAATATGACATGAAAGTTGCTCATTGTCAGCGCTTGCTTCTAAATGTGCCTAGTGTATTTCTTCTCTTTTAGATACAAAATGTCCATTACATTTATTTAGCAAAGGAATGTTGTTAAAGGGGTTATCAAGGCAGGTGCTAGGTGAGTTGTTCAGCTCATGTATCAATCATTTATATTTATTAGCCAGTAAAAGGAAGAAAAGAAACCTGTAGTCAATGCAGGAAAGCCCATTAAAGGATAGAACATCTAAATTGAAAAAAACCTATTATTTGGAATTATTTAAGGGTAAAATTATGTATATAGCCATGTATATGTGTTCGTGAGCGTGTCTGGGAATAATATGTACCTCTGCATATTTAATACCTCGTGACTATTTTAAGTGTGACAGCAGTTCTTTTCATTCAAAGTCCCTTAATGCAATTCTAAACTCTGTACCTGGTCTGGTAAATTTTTACTCTCCTTGTTGCTATCCATATCTTTAAAAAAATTAAGTCCTGACCGTGGACTGTTCAAATGAAGCAGTCCAGGGCATGGTAAGCCTTTCTGAGAGTTCTCCAGTTTCAGGTTAGTCTAGCATATCACTAAGCAGATCTTTAAATTTTAAAAAACACTGAAATCCTTGCAGGACTGGAAAAATGCTGAATATTATAGGTAAATTTAAAAAGACAAACAGGCTTGGGGACAGATCCTTGTTCTCATCTGAAAACCATCTGAATGGACAAGATTTCAGTCTTTATTTTTAAACTTAAATACTTTTAACTTTAAAGATGTTATTGAAATCCTGTAAAATCCATAATCCCCCCCAAATGAGCAATGGGCTCTGCTGATATGTGAAACAAGAGATCTCTAGCACAAATGTACAGTGCCTTTTGCAGAAATAGAAATCAGCACTGACATTTTCACCAGATAAGGGAACACTCTATGAATGTAAAAGCATGTTCCAACAAAGGTTAACAAAGGACCACTTACCGAATCAAAATTTTAACAACAATTCCCTAGTAGTAATTTCTTGATGGCTATGGGAAAGATTTTTGAATTTTTTTTTTCTTTTCATCCTTTGAGCTTCAAGAACTGAACTAGAAAGCAGAAAGTATTACTTGTGAATTGGGTCTGCTAAGACAGATTGCACTCTCTGGTATTCTGGCCTATTCTATTTTACAGTGATAATACCTCTGAAGAATAATCAAGAGATAAATGTTAACAAACACAAATTTAACAATGTAAAACTAGAGACAGGCAAACAGCAGTTTCAGCTGATTTTCTAGAACGTACAAGAGCACTTTTTACTCTTCGCTCATTAAATCTTTTACAATGCATTAAAATGCCAAGTAAATAAGATATATTATGCATGATAACATGAGTTTAAAAAGAGTAAATTAGTTTCTTATTATGCTTTAAGTTCCCACATTGAGCTCACTTCTTTTGCCCATTTATAGACCTGGCCCCATCTGCTCAGATTTTACAACTAATTACTGGATATGGCAAATACATGCTAAATTGCTGTAAAATGCAGTTTGGTGTCTTCATATCTTCACAGTTCATGACTAATAATAGTCACAATTTTTTGTTGTGGTTCAGGCATATGCTTTGAAAATGAAAATGTTGAAATGCCTATGTAAACCAAATTAGATGGATAATTTTAGTTCTCTGCTTGAAACACTAAAAAAACCACCACAAACCAACCAACCAACCAACTAACCAAGCAAAAAAAAAAACAAAACCAAAAAATCCAACACTTTAGTGTTCAGTGATAAGGCCTAGCCTGTAGTTCAATTCTGCAAAACAGAAAAGCATGTTTCAGGATACACAGTCCTTGGATGAAATTCATGTTTCATGAAAGCATTTCTTCAAATTTCCCAAAAGCTAAAATATCCCTCACTGCATCAATGCTTTTTAGTGAAATATAATTCAGTTTTATTCTTCATATAGATTCATGTTGAAGATCTGTTGCTTGTTTTATCAACACAATTTATCACTCATTTGGACAACTATGGATTTTTATAGTATTTTTTATAATGATAATAAGTAAATATTGACTAACAACTGGGAGGACTTCTATCTTCATCTTAGTCTAAACTTAGCCTGAAATCTTCTCAGATCAGGTGAAAGAAAGACTGGGGTGATCTGAACTATGTTCTTCTTGCTGAAATACTGGTATTTAACAAGTCAATTTTCTTCCTTGTTTCACTCTCTATATGTGGACAATGACTTTTTTTTATTATTTTGAGATATACTGCTAAAAAGGACTAATATACAGCAGTTGTTAAATATATCAGGTAATGACATTAAAGAGATACTGTACTGTGTGAAATTCACAATAATTCACTTGTGAATCTGCCCTTTTTCCTACAAAGGTTCAAGAATAAAAAATTTAATTCTTCATTACATTGCCAAACAGAGAGTTTCTGATTATTATAAATTGTTTATAGTATTCATTTCTTGTACAGTACTACCACAGGAAACCTTGACGGTATTGGCCGAAGTTCTGAAAGATTTGTATGACAAAGAACCGTCTCTGTCTTTTCTCTGGCAGGATAGAAAGATAATCAGTAACAGTACTTCTAAAAGCACTAAAATTGCAAGGATTGGGACTTTATTTTAATTTATCTCAGCTTTTCTCAAAGTAAATAACATCTTCTATTTATTCTCAGTGAGATTCCTCAATTAAAAAAAAAGGTGAATTCTTGAAGAAAAAGGGACTTACCCAGAATTATTAGGAATGTAATAAGTAATATCTGTGAGATCAGACTTGAGTGTCTGTTGCTTTGGTAACTTGCTTCTTCTGTATTATCACAGTCAGAAGGAATCTTTTGGATCTAAGTCCAGAAGAAAGGAATCGCTTTGTGAATGCCTTACACCAGGCCAAGATGACAGTCCATCCTGACATCGTTATTGCCACACGAAGACGTGAAGAAATTTTTGGACCAGATGGCAACACACCTCAGTTCGAGAATATCTCCATTTATAACTACTTTGTGTGGTCTCATTATTATTCTGTCAGGAAGACTTTCCTTGGTGCGGGGCAGCAGAGTTTTGGAGGAGTTGATTTCTCTCATGAGGGACCAGCTTTTGTCACATGGCATAGGTACCATCTATTGCAGCTTGAAAGAGACATGCAGGTGAAGTTCATGTTAATGTTGACTGGTATTCATGCTATGTTTTGTGTAGTTAAAGAACTTCTCTCCAAATTACAAGAGGCAAAAAAATGATAGCAGCTTTTACTACATGTTGAAATAGTTCTGCTTCAATTTCAGTAACTCATTTGGTATACTAAATTTAATAGAGTGCATTTAGGCTTCAGACTGTCACTTTTATAGAGATGTTAAAAAGAATATTTTAATCAGGGCAATAGAAAATGTAAAATTTCCATAAAAATCTCTTGGAAAAAAGACACATATTCTAGATATAAGACATTTTATTGAACCAACAATGTTATTTTCAGTGGTGTTTTTAAGCTGAAAGACATGATTCTTGAATAACATTAAACAAAGCAGAAAAAATTCTGAAGAAAGTGATAACAGAGATGGCTTAGGGATTCAGAATCACATTTTATTGTGTAACTGGTTAGAGAAATCAGTGTTTTGTAATACCTTGCTCCATAAATTAGTGATTCTCTTTTTTCCCTTCTCTTATGCGGACCTGTTCATAAAAAGGGTACAGAATTTTATGGACCATGACCCTTCTTAAAAAAAGCAAGAATTAAGTTTTCAAGGTCAGGACTAAATAGCGTCTGAAATCACTTCAGTGTTTCCACTAGCTTTAATTGCTTTATATCAGGCCGAGGCACAAACTCCTTTCCAAGACAAACATTTGTCATCAGTGGCACTTCTCTGTGTGGAAGCCCTGAGAAGTTCTGTCTCTCTGTGATTTAATATATATTCTATTTATGTCGGTAGACTTGATCATTAGTCAAAATAATTTTGCATCTCTAACTCCAGAACAGTTCAACTCCAACCTATACTAGAACCAAACAATGACAATTGGAAAACTGGTATCCCTATTCTTTACATTTCCTTCAGTTGTTTCACAGTTGACCTAGTTATTGTGTGCACTACAAACACTGCTCTTGCTGACAGGCCATTAAAAATATTTGGAAAATATGGTCTCAGTGTTAATTTATGTTTCTTACAACTCACAGTATGGTTTCATGGAAGAGGTACTGTCTTATTAGTGAGGGAGATCCATGACTCAGTTCAGCAGTCCAGCTATCTGTTCTGTTGAACAAAGGTATCAATGTGAAAAACTAACAAAGCTTCTACATAAATTTTCCATAGAGTTCTTCTCCTCTATGAAGCAGGATTCTGACTTTTACTATGATGTATTTAGCTGTTTTTTAGCATTCTTCTAGACGTAAATATTATAGCTGTCTTTGTGACACACATAGTAACACCATATTTATGTGGATTAGAACATGCTACAGGACCCCACTTTTGGACTGCCCTACTGGAACTTTGCAACAGGACAAAATACATGTGATATCTGCTCAGATGACTTGATGGGAGCTAGAAGCAATTTTGATGTCTCTCTTATAAGCCAGAACTCAATCTTCTCTCAGTGGCGAGTGCTATGTGAAAATGTAGAAGATTATGAAACTTTGGGAACCATCTGTAACAGTAAGTATGAATGATGGAAGATATCTCAGGAGTAAATTCTCTTAATAATAAATAAATATAATACTTTACATTGCAGTGCCATTTTCCAGACAAAAGGTCTTAAAGTGGTTTTTAAATATTCTTGATCCATGTTTCATCAGTCTGTTGAGATAATACATACTACCAGAAGCTTGTAGCATAAGAAAAATTAAATGCTTTGCCCTCCCTTCTTGTGCAGTACCTATTCATCTCCTGCACCATAAATAATTAAGTCTGGCAGTGTTATTTCTTAACTGAAGCTTAAGTTTTCTTCTGACTACTCCACTTATCACCTTCATGCCATTCTGTTCCTAAAATGAGAACATCTAACAACTCCCCATATTAATTATGTGGACCATGTTTCAAATGTAATACCAGATTCTAACACACCCACCCAAATTACAAGAGTTAAAAAAATCCCAGTAAGTTTCTTATATAGCCATATAAGCATTGCCATGGAAATAGGGGGAAAAAATAGGAACACCCCAATATTGGGTTAGTCATTTACATAATCTTTTCCCCAGCTACTCTATCAGGACATCCTCATAAATCTTGGCCTAGGTCTCATCAGGAAATCACATTGAAAATCTGTAGAAAATTTTCCTAAATCACTTAGACAACAACAAACTTCAGTAAGAAGCTTCTAGATGACTTGTTACATCCTGGAGCAGAGAATCTAGAACACAGGACCCCATGAAGATTCTTTGCCTGAAATAAGGAACTGACTGGTTCATTCAGTGTATGTGTCACTTGTGAGGGATATTTTTTCCCCATGGTTCAGTCATGAGAAGTATTCATTCTGAGGCCTATTGTTCTGCACCTTGTTTTCTCTCTTCTCTCCATTTCCAGGCACTGAGGGTGGTCCCATACGACGAAATCCTGCTGGAAATGTAGCACGACCTATGGTACAGCGTCTCCCAGAGCCTGAGGATGTTGCCCAGTGTTTGGAAGTTGGTGTATTTGACACTCCTCCTTTCTATTCCAATTCGACAGACAGTTTTCGTAACACAGTAGAAGGTAAACATGGCAAATAAAAAGACCTGGAACAACTCCAAATAAGTCAAGAAGCAGACTTGCCATTTTTCCTGGCGGAAGTATGAGTTTGGAGACAGGCTATCTTAGTATTAAGTATGAGCTCAGTATTAGGTGGAAATAAGGTCTGGATAAATTACATTGTAGCTATAGCTTACCTCTCCTAAAATGCATACAAGTCTCAAGCGTCTGTTGCTGGTATACTAAGTAAAAGCCAATTTAAGTCCTTGAAACATAGTTACTTTGTTGAAAACACTCAGTCCTTGCCTTTGGATTGATGCCGCTGCATCCCTAAATGCAGCAAACAAGTGCTTCTAGCAGTTACTCTTGTATCTGAATTTAAACAAATAAAAGAAAGCAAAATAAATTGAAAGCTTTGCTAGTACTTAGTGCAATGGTATTGAAATAGTAATTGAGGTCTGGGTACAGGATTCACTGCTAAACATGCTAGCCCTACTCTCTGGGCCATAAAACTGTTCTTCTGTAAGCTCTGTGCATTTAAAATTAAACTCTCCATCACAGGCACCAGAACACACCCACACCCAACAGAGAAAACAGCCTAAAGATTTGATTTGTACTGTTCAGACAGTATCCTGACAACTTCTTCTATACCTTAATAACCAGAGCTTTTAACAGGAAAAGATTACAAAGCAACAGTTCAGATGCCTCCCTACCCATACCTGGGTGTCTAAACATGGTTTTAGAGTACGTATCCCTCTCTGGAACAACTGGGCAAAACTTGAACACAGGAGGAGTTTTCATGATGCTTCAGATCCTAACATCTGACATGAGGGTTTTGTGGTTTTGGGCACTAGCAGAGCTACAGTCTATCTTCACCAAAAAAATAAACAATATCAGAACAAGTTTTCTGATATGTGTTCCGAGTATGCATGGAAATGATGTATGGAAACATAGCAGCTAGCTCATTAGAATTAATGGCAACATACACCTGCTTTAGCAAGCAGTTAGAAAACTCATGCAACTATTTTAGTATGGTGAAAGGTATGTAGGGCCTAAATATATACCTCTAGTTTCATGCTAGGATGTTGTTTATTTTGGCCATTTTTGCTGCAGAACCCAGCAGCTTTGCAGTCCACATTCTCAGCATTCTTTTATAAAGGCTATTTTAATCTGAAAATCATGCATTCCAGGAACATTTCTCAAAGTTCAGTGGGTAGAGAATTAGCTACTCATCTGTTTTAAGCAAAGCAACACAACAGCATGAAAGCCTTTCAGAGAAAAAAAAAAAAAGTATTCATCTTGGACTGCAGCTTCTGAACCAAATCTTCACTGGAATTTTTGTGTTCTTCTTTGTTTGCATATTCAGGGTACAGTGATCCTTCAGGAAAATATGACCCAGCAGTTCGAAGTCTTCACAACTTGGCTCACCTATTTTTGAATGGGACAGGAGGGCAAACCCATTTATCACCCAATGATCCCATTTTTGTCCTCCTGCACACATTTACAGATGCTCTTTTTGATGAGTGGCTGAGACGGCACTCTGCAGGTAAGATATTCTCATAGAGAGAGGCAGGATGGGTGGCTGTCAGTCTCTGTAGTCACAAGAGCTCAACTCCTTCTTTCAGGACAGCAAGATGCCCCTAAGCTTAGGAGAGAGGATTGGAATTTTAACAGTTAGTAGAGTTAACAAAGCAATTACAAGCAAGCACTCTTCCTCACCCCACTGACATCCATTTGCAGATCACTCTCTGTGAAGGGACCTGGTCAGAGAGACCAGGCACAATTCAAGAAAACAGTATGTGGGATTCCATTGTCTCCATAGAGCAAAGACAGTGTAACCCTGGAAGGACATTCCATTGTTGTGTGGACTAAATAACTACTTTTTTCTTGTCAAAGGAGAAGAGATGCCCTATGTGTTCATTTTTACCACCTTTGTGATATACTACCAGCATTCAATAACATCTCCATACACTTCTAAAGGATGGTTACTGTTTCTGCCCTTGCTTTTTTAACTCCAAAAAGAACAGGGAAAGGTAATAACTCTGAAAAGAACAGCGAAAGTGAAAAACAGGGAGAAAGGAAGAACAGAAGGAAGGATTTGAAAGGAATGAAGGAAAAAAAAAAAAAAAGAAGGAAGGACACTGACATCAGCGGACTAGGGGGAGAGTTCAGTCTAACCCTTATGTCTATGCATCATGCAGCAACTGTGTTCCTCTGCACAATGCAGCAACTGTATTCCTCTTAGGATAAGCCATACTCCTCTTCCTTCTTCTACAGAAGACAGCTGTTGCTGCACAACTGAGACTTCTTTGTGCAGCTTCTACAACCTGCCTCATGTAATTTTCCCACATCAGCTTTCAGAGAGCAATTGTATCCCCTTGTCATTCTTACATGATCCATCACAAGGTTTGGCATCATCTTACCAAGAAGGATTTTCTTTTTCTTGTGTTCTGAGTTTCGGTGTTGCTGTTGTTGATGGTTTGATTTGATTTGGTTTGGGGTTTTTCTGTTTTGTTTGGTTTTTTATTTCAGCTGACTTCCTTCTGATTTAACACAATGTTGGAAAGATTTCCACTGGAATTTACATCAACTGTCCTCCTCATGAGAGAGCTGTTCATCACTGTTAAAATCAGGCAAAGCTAGAATGTAGAAAAAAGTCTTTGCCATACTTCTCCTTTTCCAAGTGAGAAGAAATGAAAAGCCCAACACAGGCAGAATTTTTAGAATTTATTGGTGGTTTCTATTCAAAACCAGAGATAACACTAGTAGCCTTGGTTTTGGATAGCACAGAGCCTGTTTTGTATCTGTCACACTAGAAAATCAATCCTTCTGGAACAACTGAAAAAGAATACTGGGGTACTCAAAACCCTGAGTTTGAAAAAAAAATTAAGTAGTGCAAGTTATTCTGAACTTAATTACAGAAATGTGATTTCACTTTCAAATTTAGATATCTCAACATACCCACTGGAGAATGCCCCTATTGGACATAACCGACAGTACAACATGGTGCCTTTCTGGCCTCCAGTAACCAACAATGAAATGTTTGTTACTGCACCAGAAAACCTGGGATACAGCTATGAAGTTGAGTGGCCAGGTAAACTGTGCAACCTAGATACTTCCTCTCCTTTTTTTTTTTTAAATTGTATCTTCGTCCCTTGAAATTTATTCAAACTTCACGAACAATATTTGCTGTCTTTGTAAAGGCCTTTTTCTCCTTTCCTGCCTTACTTTCCAAATGTTTGTTTGGGATTTGGTATAGCTACTGGTCAGAGATTGTTCCAGCATGAGTTTCTCAATTTTAGGAGAAGTTCACATTTGGATCTTAACATTGCAGAACATCCTTAATCCTATGTCAAATAGCTTCAGTAACTCACTAGAGAGAATCCTCACAAACCAGGTAGCAGGAGATAGGCCCAGGACAGATTTTAGAGTGGAGCAAGATAGACTAAATCTTCTCACATTTTTGAACAAAAATTATCAAACAAGATTTGAATTAGTTCTACTCCCCAACTCAGCGAATAATGACAAATGCCTAGTTTCAGTCTGAACCTCTGATATTTATCCATATACTTGGCATTTGCTTTTAATATCTTTACCTTTTGTTTTCCTTCTTGTAGGTCGGGCTCTCCGTGTCACAGAGATGATAACTATTGCAATAGTGACTGCACTGGTTCTTGTTGCAATTATCTTTGCTGCTGCTGCATGTATTGTACGTGTCAAGAAAAATAAGGATGAGTTGCATCAGCCTCTTCTTACTGACCAGTATCAGCACTACTCAGATGATTATGATGGCATACCAACACCAAGCCAGTCTGTTGTTTGAAGAGATGGCACTTTTTCGCATCTGATTGAAACTGGGGATCTTTTTGCTTTATTTCAGAAATGGTGGTCATCCACCTGCTTTAAAATAAAGAGCATAAACTGTCAGGTGTCTCAATATGTTTGCTTCAGGTTTCACTTCCACTTTCATCACACCTAGGCATCACTAAGTCATCTTTGCAATGCTAATTCTATGTTGATTGTAACAGAATCTCTCAAGGGTCACCTGCAAGCCTTTTCCATGCACATTTCTGTAAAATCTGGCAAACACTAGTTAACTTGCCAAGAGCCAATGTCATCTGACTTCCTCTAGCCTTTACACCCAGAATTCTTTTATGAGGTACATTTGTGAAAAGGTCAAGTCTAGAACAGGACAGAAGGAGAATAAAAAATCCAAATAAACACCTTGGCTAGATGAGTAGAATGTCTTCCAAAATAGCCAGCATGCCAGACAGGGAGTGACAACAGAATTCTGAGGAGAAGAGTATATTTGAAATCCACCTTTATTCACAAAATATAATTATGAACTTATTGCTGCTTTTAAGTGGATCTATGAAAAGAGATTAATTTTCAAAGCCACTCCAGTACTTGGACACTTAAAACTGGTGTTCAAACACAGCTGCCTGAAAGGGCATCCAGCTGAAATGACAGCTGGCAGCAGCCTTTGCTTAATTTTTTTCTAATTTTGATTCTCTCTCCCTCCTTTCCTCTCTCCCACTATCCCCATGGCAGGGCATTTTCCCCAGAAATGAGAGACACTATTTCAGTTGTCTCATTCTGGAATTTACTCTTGTACTTTGAGAGAAGGCCCTAGGCTTTAAGCTGTAGAATAGACTCGGAAAAACAGCCCTAGGCAGCGGTTGTTGAATTAATTCAACATAAGCCAACAGGAGAGCAACAAACTGATACCTGCCTTTACAGCCTCAGGTAGGGCTTGAGGAATCTGGCTTTGAGCCTCACCTCCTCTCTCTCATCCTAACTGGGTACCAAAAAATCATCAGATTGTCTTCCTATGATGTGTTACTGAATTTAATTTAGCAGTCATTAGCTGACAACAGACATGTTCCTGGTTTCAGGCCATTGAATCCCACACCATGCACTCAACTTTAACTGATTGTAACATCAAGATGTCCTTTGTCTCTCTTTCTGTCGGAGAACTTCACAGAAATGGCAAGTGACTTGGACTGAGCTCCTTCAGTCTGAGGCAGCTGTCCTAGACACCAAGTTACTAGGTAGAAGCAAGGGTCACTTGCCTCACTAGCCTCAGGGGTTGCGGTGAGTACCAGGTGTGCTCAGAGCACACACACTCAGTTACAAGGAGATACATTGAGAATGAGGCAAGCAGGAAGATGAGTACTCTGAGCTAGGCAAGTGGAAGATGTGTTATCATCTCAGCCCATTTTACTAAGTGTGAGTTCTGGAGAGCAACAAAAATGTACACACATAACTGATACTGAGAAAGAAAAATTTCACCTATAGCACCCATGGCACAATTAACTAGAAATAGGAAATTTTTGTTGTGCTCTTGTTTTAACTTACAGGATAGCCAGTAAGTATTTCACATATACAAGCAGCATCTTGTGTTCCAACTTAAATGCCTTTTCCTGCCATTCTTTCATGTACTGACTAGCAACTTAACAAGACATCCACTTTACTGATTTCAATGGATTAAAGTAGGGGGATCCAGCATACCTTAGATTGAAGTCAAGAGACCTGGATTTTATTCTTAGCCGTTATTGACCTGATGAATGTTCTTTTTTACCTCTGTGACTCATTTGACTCATTTATAAACTGAAAAACCTTTCTAAAGTGTTTTTACTTCAATGGATTAAAAAAAAAAAATATACAGAATCTGGAAAGGAGAAGGAAAATGTCAAGGCAAAATTAGATTTTGAGAAGAGGATGTTAATCATTAAAACTGTCCAATCCTTAAAGTAAAAGCACACACGCATGTTTTGAGGAGGGCACAAGTCTTGAGGGTCGGAGATTGAAGACAACTGCCTGCTAGTTACAGCTGCCACACATAAATGAAAGAAGCAAAGTAGATTTTCATGACACAGGTAAAATAAAAGGGACAGCAAGCACAGGAATTAGAGAAGGAAGGAAAGTGGAGAACTGTGTGCTTGACCCATTCTTGGTCATAGTCTCACAAGTCCTTCTTCCTTTGGTCGCTATTTGCAGTAGTTGGACTACGTCTGGGTGTGGAGAAGTTCCTGCCATTCATTGAAGCTGCCTGGTGCTTGTTCCTGAGCTAATACAATGGGGGAAAACTAGCTTGGATTTGAAATCTGAGATGGCCAGCATATGAAAAAATTAAGAAAAAGAAATAAAAACCAGAAAATTGATTGTATCATAAGTACAGCCTTTAGCTTTTTACATGGAGGCAAAAACAGGTAGGAAAGGTCACAAGAGAGGAAGGGAAACTGTGGAAAAAAAATACTGAGATGTCCTAAGTGCAGCAGTTATGATGCATAGGATGTCATTTTCCCCCATGTCTTTTCCTCCCTGTTCTTCTCCTGAAGGTTTATTCATATCAGAGTTTTATAAAGCAACTGTTAAGTATTCCTGGAAATGGTACACCTGGAAATGATGATAAAATAGAGCTAAGTTCATGGTAAACTGGTGACCATGCCGAAAAGAACTGTGACATAAAGAGCCAAAAGTTGGCACCATTAAGGAAAAACTGAAAGGAGTCTCATATTTGGATACATATAGAGTTCTTCAAAGATTTGTCAGGCAGGAACTCTCACACAAATTAGAATTGTGAAATTTATATAAAATTTGGAGATTACTGTATAAGTATTGATAATGATGCTAAGGGGAACAAAACCCAGGGATTTAATTGCTGATGGATCCTCTTTCCACAAATAATTCTTGGCCTAATTATATACCATATTATGATTCTTTTGACTTATATTGCAGTGACTGTATCACAAAACAAAACAAAACCACAAAAACCAACCAAACACACAAACCATTTAGGCCTCTTAGGCACCCCATAAAACTGGGGATATTAATGAGTCTACATTAATTTGCATTCTTAGCTCCCTAAGTTTGGCTTTTGAATTTTATTTCTCCTACAGAAAACCAAATTCGTAGACAGAAACTAGGGAAATCAAATAGTGAAACAGTAATTCAGGTTATCTCCAGACAACATTAAATTAATAGAAGTTTTGAGAATATTCAGGAGAGAAAAGGAACTAAAGTCATGAATTTTAGAAACAAAAAGAAGGCTGCTAAAGCTGCATTTGATCTTGGAAAGGAAATATTGAAAATGTTCTTTAACCATGTAAATGAAAATGCAATAAATGCAGAGTCAAGATTAGCATGATACAGATAAGTTTCCCCATGTCAATGATATTCTATCTCTGTTTTCATTAAGATGAACTATGTTTCTTGTACAGAAAGAATTAAAAGCTAATGGAATGATAGACAGAAACTGCCTGACAAGACAGGAACTAAACAATACATCTGCATCAAGACAGCAGGTAATTTTCATTGGAGAGCCTAAAAAGTACTTCAGAAACTGTAAGTCCATCTGTAAGGTGTCTGAATAATTTTACCAAGTCACCTGGTGTATTGTGCAATTGGGAGTAGAAATATTTGGTGAAGGAAGGAAAGTAAAAATGTTCTCTGCAACTACAAACTTATTAATTTAGACTCAATAGCATGACAGTCTTCAAAACAAACTATGGAAATACAATTTGGATCAAATATGACAGATTTATCAAAATTAGACCATGCTAGCTAGCTTAATATCATTCTTTGATAAGATAAACCAAAGATTTTATTTAGGAGTTATATTGATTCTGAGGGCCTCATAAAATGCCACGTGCTTAAGCCTGAAAAGTTAGGAACTGAAAGAGGAAGTGTGTGGACTGGGAAGAGCATTAGCAAGAGGAGAGGTAGCTTTACTGAAAGATGTACCAGGTTCCTGTAGCAGAATTACGAAGATTGAATCAGCCTTATTTAGTTCTTTCAAGAGAGAGTTGATGCACAAAAATGCACTAAGTGGATGGTCACCCCCTTAGGACAGTACTGGAAGAGAACACACAGAGGCATAATGGTAACCTGCAAAATACCTTGTGAACTTGCAATTTGAAGAAAGGTTGAGAGGGAGCAAAACAGCACAGCAATGATATTCTTTAGATTCCAGTTAGAGGAATTTCTATTCCCATACCCAAACTTTTCCACTAAGGAAAAAAAGTATTACAAACAAGATTCCAACAGCAAACCTTATGCCACCAAAGTGACACTCGAGTGAAAACAGCAAAGCCAGTTGGCCCTAAGATATAGCATAGTTCATTCAATAAATATACTGTATGCCCTCGAAGTTTAAAAGATTCTGTGAGCTGACTGCCCACAATAAAGGCAGCATCTGGGGAAAAATTTTCCTTACACATTGGTATTTCTGCATTAAAGAAAAGATTTTCAAAGGCACATTAAAGAATTTAGTGGAAGCTGCTAGGTGATTAGGCTGTCCAGTTAACTTCCTCTTAATGCAGGGTAGTAAAATCATAACTTTTGTAAACATTTGCTTTGGGCACAAAGCTGAACTATTTTTCTAACTTAGAGAAACATTTCTAACTACAGAAGTCTCACCTCATCTATATGTAGGAGGGTCAAACAACCCTTATTAATAATAGCTTTATGTTGACAGAGGATTAGAATGACTCCCAAAACAAGATTTATTGCCAAAGTGTGTTCTGATTGCCACCTTAATATTTTTAGTGTTCAAAACGTGCCTAGCAGCTAAATATTTGACTATCAAAAGAATAATTTGGCAGGGAAGCATGAATAAAACTGAGATGTTTAGATTCAAAATGTTAATTTGAAACAAAATGCATGGATTTCCTCTATAAAAACAAAATTTTAACTTGATATCTCATTTAACCTCCAGTTCAGAATGAAAGTGCTGGCTTTAGCAGATGCTCTGTCCAGGTAAAGTGAAAGGGAAATCGCATCCCTAATATTTGCTTCTTGGTGCTCACTGGAGAGAATTAAATTAGCACAATTTCAACAAAAATAAACCTTGGATTGATTTCTGTGCTGATTTTTAAACATAGAGCGTAGTGTGAAATTTTGCGTCATCCTCCCAAACCCACCCTTAATACCCTGAGTATGCTTAGGTAAGGCATTTCCAATTCTAATTATGTGCATCTCTGTTCCCTCTTCAACCCTCAACTGCTGGGGGCAAAGGACAGGATCTAAACAGTAACTTTACGGTATGATAAGTTTTCATGCATAGAAACTGACCTCAAGACCTTTGGCAATCAGCAAGGAATGGACTTAGATTTTATAATTCCTAAAAGCTCTTTGAGGAATAAGGCCAGTATCTTGCCAAGTCCATGCCCCTGTTCAGTACAAGAGGGACCCATGGTTCTTGCTTGAAGCTAAAAAAATCTGCAAAGGAAGACAGAAGTGATGCTGTAGAATCTACCAACCTTAATTTGAGACTGAACTGGGGATAGGATGACTGCCTAAGAGGATTTTTAAGTTGACCATTCAACCTGTCTGTTTACCACTGGTGTTAAGTTTTATTTCACTTCAGTTCAGAAAGTTTCAGAGAAAACTACTGATAGAGATAAAAGGCCTTATGTTGAAGAGAATTTCTCAAAATAAAAATCCTGGAGGGAGAAGAGAGAAGACTGATAAAGTGTTTGATAGAAACTGAAAGTTGTGTTGTAGCTGAAATGGATTCAGGCTATTAAGCATGAAGTTTGCAGGAAGAACAATATTTCTCTCTAGACTGCCAGATAATGTGCTACCAAAACAACCCCAAAACCCCAAACCAAAAAAAACCTTCCAAACAATATGATTGCATCTAAGGCCTCCAAGTGGAATTTTATCTTCTTTTAACACATACGAATCAATATATTGGAACACTTCTCAGTATGAGCAGAATAGTTACAGACAAAGAATGAAATAAAATTAAATAGCACTGACTGATTGAACAATTATGTCTGGCATTAATCAAAAGCGAAGATGTTGGTTTCAGCTGGACTTTGAATGACAGGGATCATCCATACTTCTTATTTTTCAATTTATGTGGGAGAAAAACATCACCTTTACTAACAGCTACTAAGAAATTACATTTAATATGACCATAAAGCATAAGTCTTGTTTAAAATAACGTGAATTACACCACGGCTGCAAGTGTGCAGGCAATGAAACCCCACCAGGCTGCTGCCGGTCCCAGCGGGGAGCGCACAGCGCAGGGCGCGCTGCTGGACACAAGGGAGTGCTCCGCCCAGCAAGCCGGGTCTCCCTCTACCGAGGAAGAGAAAACCACGGAGCACTTCAAGTTCTAAACACAGTTGAGAACGACCTAAAGAGGTCGTTTAATTTGTGCCATTCATCTTCCTGTTCCAAGAGAAGTCTAACTTCTTTTTCATTGGGACACTGTTTAAATTGTCACAGAATCACTATTTTAGAAACATATTCTTAACAGAATAAACTCATGCATAAATGTCTCACATCTGTAACTGCATTACTGGTTCACAGTAGCAATTAAATGCTGCCCACTCAGGAAGGCAATTATTATTGTTGTTGTTCTTATTATTATTAATAATAAATTATTTTTTGACAAGGGCAGAGATATGATTGTCAAAGTGTCTTTTTTTATCCCTGCATCTCAATTGACAAGAAAATGGTGGCCTATCAAATACTGACACAATTTGATATTGGCAATTCATTACCTTAATTTGTTATTTTAGTATTTCTAATGTGTTTTTTTTCTGGCAGTCTTGGAAGTCAAATCAGCAGCTGAAGCAGAGGGCCTTCAAAAAGAGCATCACTTCTTCAGTGAATAAGAAGCATCCCCATTTGAGTAACTTTTTCAGATGTTCTGTCATCAGTCTCAGGCTATTATAATTATCCTTAGTTACTCTTTAAAATGTCTTTTCTAGCACTGGAGATTTGGGGTCAGAGAGAAGAGTACTTCATACTTCAGCTTCCCACACACAGCAAATGCGTATTCTGTTCAAAATTACCCCAAAACTATTTCTGACTCAGAGGAAAATAGAAATTATGGCTCTTACTCTTCAGATGTTAGTGAAGTAACAGGAAAAATAAGCCTATTCTTTTAGGTATGGAAGATAAGATAAGGCAAAATGACAGACAATGGAGGATAATGACATGGAAAGTAGAGTTCCAGCATTGTTCTTGGTAATCAACAAATAGTGAATATCTGGAAGGAATTCTGTGAATCTTAACATCTCAGGGTCATATCATGTATCATCCTCAGGGGTTGCATCTTCTATGATTCTATAATTTTACATCCTATGGAGAAGGAGCCTTAGCTTTGACATTTGCTTGAGCCATGTAAGGCTAGAGGTGCTTCCTAGGCCTGACTGTTCAGTGACCAGTGGTTCACCTGCTTTTACTGGAGTTTCTTGGGGGGTTTTTACTGCTTTACTGCTTTTACTGAAAAGACCCCTCTTGTTCTGCCTCATCTCTCAGCCTTTATTCAGGTTCAGCTCAGCAGCGCTGAGGCTAATGGGTCAGACCACAGAACACTGAGGGTTTGCTTTTCAAACGTGTCACCAGCCTGCAGGTTGGAAACCTGCAAAAAGTTACTGGTCATGTCAGTAACAGAGAGATGGACAGGTGAGAAGAACTCCATAAACAGGGGAGAGAGGAAGACAGTAATTACTTCTGGGGGAGAATTTCCTTCAGGCAGAAATTTATCTTTGTGCATGATGCCTGTTCATGATCTATAGCACAAAGGACTTTGGATAGTTGGCATCCTGCCTTACTGAAAGCAGGCCCTCTGCATGTGGGTGAACTTCACCTATTTGAGAGGAAACTTTGTCTTCTGAAAAAACATTTTCATCCAAAGTTTTGACTTGCAAATTTCCATCCAAAATACGATATTAAATGTTTTGCCGACCAATGAAAAAAGTATGGAAAACAAAAAAAAGATGAAAAAGGGGAAAAAAAGAAGACTATTAAGAAAAATTGAAGGATGGGAAGCCAGAAAGAGAAATGAGAACTAAAACATAAATGAGTATTGCTTGTTTTAATCAAGTTTTCACATTATGTTTAAAAAAGGAGGAATAAGTATTCCATTGTGGAAATACTTGCTTGTATTTAAACGGCTGTAGTTTTTTCCCCTCTTGCATGGGCTTTTCCGTTTAAGTAGCTCTTGCAATATCATTCTAGCACAGCCTTCTTTCCAGGATAGGAAATAATCCTGTTTAGTGTTTCATATCCATGTGTTTTATGCAAAAATAATGTGCTTTGCCTTCCATTAAATTTCTCACAAGACCCAAATCCAAACTGAAAAACAGCCTCTTCTTCTCTTCTTCACCCCTCTCTGCAGGCAGTAGCCTCTCCTACAACCCCAGGAGAAGGCAGACAGGCAGCACAGCACTGGATGCTCATGGGTCCTCTCCAGGCGCTGAATGTAGCAGCCTGCACAGCTATTTTGTCCAAGGCTGCTTTCAGGGGCACAGCCTGGGACTCTCCAGGCCCTCTGCGTCCTGTTGTACAGCCTACCATTAACAAGCAGATCAAGTTCAGCCCCTGTGCTCAGGCACTTCCCAGCACAGTTTCTGGTTTCTCAATCAGCTTGTGTTGCTTTTCCAGACAGAGAAGAAAATGGAGTCCAGTAATTCTCAAATAACATTGTGTTGATGTTCCAGGTATGCAGAGCCTGGAAGAGAAGAGGGATCTTTTTATCGTCTACAACCACATGCTGGTGACATTGGAATTTCACTTGTAACTACCTGTGGGATGCGCTGGTGATAGGCGCCAAGAGATGAGCACATGACAGATGGTATGGGTAGACACAGCTGCTCCAGCCTCTGGAGGAGCGAGTCCAAGGTATCGGCATGGGTTCTTGACTGCAGCTTAGCTTCCTCCACAGGAACAAGGGTCTGGAAGGACATCTGTGACACCATAAAACTAGTCAATGAGGAATCACATTTCATTCTGGATTTGCACTTAATTCAGTGAGACAGGTCTATAGACCAAAGACTGTATTTTAAAAATAAAACAGAATTTCAGAGTAACACTTAGGGGCCTCAAAAGCCAAATGATTTCTTGACTATTTGCTTGACATCACCAAGTTTTAAGTGAATATATACTTCCCTAAAGATTTAGTTTTTTTAAATTGCTTTATCATTGCATAAGGAATATGCTATTAGTGTTGAAGACAAAAGACTGTCCTTATGTCTAAACAGCCCATTGAGACAGCCTGTATAACCTTCACATTTCTCTGCCCCAGGCTATTTGTTGGCATCAGCCATATGCCTGGACCTCTTTTCAGGAAGCACAGAGGGCAACTTCCATAAAAAAGAGAAAAATAATTTAAATTCCTAGCAGGTTAGAATTTGGGCTGACACATTCTTCACAAATGGCTAAGCATAGTGTTCTTCCATCTAAAATTAGTACTCTCAGACACCACCTTCCTAGATACAGGTTATCAGAGAAACAAACATAAGACGGAGGAGATCAGCTATGGGAAAGGATGGTATCAGGAGATCCTTCAATAACTGCATTTAGGGCTATCTCGAAGACAACAAAAGTAGGCTTGAAATATCTCACTTTATTTAAGACCCTGAGCCACCTGGAAAAATTTATATCTGTTGTGGTATCATCTGGTTGCAATTTACCTTAGCCTGATTTCAAACCTGATCTTTAGGCTTAGCCACCTCCTGAGGCTGCAATCTGCCTCTTCTCCTGAAGCAGGTAAGGTTAGGATCAGGAAATATCAGGATAGGTGATTCAGGCTACAGTCTCTGCTAGGTAACTGCTGTCATCAGAGACTGTTAATATTTTTTGCTTGCTTAACTAAAGCAAGCCATGGATTAACCATTTCAATACAGTAGAAGGGTACTGACGGGAGTTAGAAGGTTGGGCTTTGCAGGGGCTGCCCTGGAATTTAATGCTCACAGTGTCTTCTGTGAACTACATCATTTTAGGTCTAGGCCATGTAAGCACCACCAGCTAAGGCAAAGCAATGGGGATGATATCACAGTGCCTGCGCATGTCATTGCAGATTACCGCTCATGGTCTAAATCTAGGCTGGATCTAAATCTACCTATATCTGCTCAGAGGTATGGGGGTGGACACTGGTAGGGGACTCCAGGAAATGAGGAGTACTTGCTTGAGCTGTACTAGAGACTTAATGCAGACTTCAGTAATTGTGCATAGTATTATAACTGGTTTGGAAATCTTCATCCCTGTTTTACCTCAGTTTATAGAAAATCAGTGGGTTAACTTAATGATAGCATTGGGATCAATACTTGTTCTGACAGGGAAGACAAGCAGCAAGAATTACTTTTTTTGAAGAGAATAGTTTTCAAGACTACGTGTGTGCTTTCTAGAGAGGTATGTGCTAGGATATAGATTACGTGAGGAACTGGTTTGCTAATCTGGATTAAGGCTGACTGTCCAAAGAGAAAATACTAAATCAAACCAATATGAAAATAAATAAATCAAACTATAAAAGCCATAGTTTACTATGAGATTAGGTTTCAAACCATCAAGGACTGATCTGCTGTTTTGGCAGTCAGAATCTGGTTTCGCAGCTGAAAACTTTCCACATGCTAACTTTAGATTTTGTGTGTCTTTGGCTTCAGAGCAAATAATACTGCTAGACCCATATACTAAATGGCAGATAGAATGGCTGAGAGCGGTTTAGGGCTGACCATTGGGACTAGGGATCAGTTAAGGACCAAGGTTCAGATGAACACGTAAAATTGGGTTGATGGATTCACTGGAACAGATCCACAGACTATCCTGGTTGAACTTGCTGGTTGGATGGAGCACAGAGCCACTGGAAGGGATGGAGCTTATGAGGCTGGGGGTGTGCTGCATGCTCACTTATACTTGGAATATACCTCCACTTCCTGCAAAACCAAAGAGCATCACTGACAGAGAATGATATTTTGCTTGACCTTAATGAACACTGGTGATTGCCATTCATTCATTTATACTTAATAAGGGAAAACTGAAAATATTCAGATGAAAATTGTATGTAACCAAGTTGGGAATGGGCCAGAGTTTTGGTGTGCTTTACCAATTTAGGTGGGAAATAAACCAGACTAGGAATTTTAGGGTTTTTTACCCCTTGTTCCCTACCCGTAAGTGTTAGTGAAGTTACTGTTAAAAGCTCACAACAGAGAGACTATTGGTGTCTATTATGACTAGTATGTGTTTATTCCACATTAAATATTTTCCCGGTAGAACTGGGAGCGATGGAAAGCAATTCAAGACACTTAAAATAACGAGCTATTGCCTCTCCTTACAGCACTTAAAATAATTGTCTTAGGGAGGGTGAAGAGTCATTCCTGGCAATAATTTAATGTGTTCTCTTCACATTATTCCTTTCAGCAATATCAAGGTTGTCTGTAACAAATGACTCTTCTACAGCTGACAGCTTTGATAACACTGTTCACTTCCCATAATAAGATCAGCCTTCAGTGCCACTTTCATTGACGTTTATCTTGTGACACTACAGGTTCTTTAATCAGCGCAAGGCCAAACACAGATCTTACTGTGTTTGTGATAGATCCTGAGCCTGACTGTATAGCTGCTACTGTAGTGAATAAACATCTGCCCCCTTTATCTAATAAGCAAAGACTAGCTGACACCAAGGGGTGTGCAAACGAAAAAGAGGGGAGAGGTTGCATGACCAATGCCTTTAAGATGTCAAAAGTGAATCTTTCAACAGCAAGATAAAAAGTAGGACAACAATCATGACCTGCTTTGCATGCACTTCCTGACCTCCCATGCTTTTCCACTGTCTGTCTGGGGACAATGAGAAGCTCTGTGCTTTGAATAATCAGTGTGGTGTCTTGCTAGGAGAGCCCAGAAGATTCATGCCAGGTCTGGATTTGAGTTACTGTCATTTCTCTTGGAGATACTATTTGAAAAATTCAGAACTGGTTGAAGAGCTGTTATAAGTGACAAACAAGAGGACTGCTGTTCAGAAGACAGAATCCTCCTGCTATTGTCTTAAAGAAACAGGTTTTTGAATAAGGTTTGTCTTAGCAGCAAGCCAATACACTGTACATAGCAGTTAATACACAGTATGAAATCTGTAAATCCAAGCAATTAGCTTACATACTGAAAGAAATCTACTTCAAGGCCAGGTTGGATTGGGCTTTGAGCAACCTGTTCTAGTGGAAAGCATCCCTGCCCATGCAGGGGGATTGGAACCAGAGGTTCTTTCAGGTCACTTTCAATCCTAACCATTCTAGGAGTCTATGAATTCATTAAGTAAACTTACAAAAGACTAGAATCCAGAGGAATTAACAAATAAAAGAATACAATATATTGTCTCAAAAAGTAAACAGCTTCATTCACTTACAATTTTAATGTAAAAATCAAGGTCCATTGTACTTGAATTAAAAATAACTTTTATTCAATAGAAATTCTTTGAGATTGGAAAGTAAGTACACCTTTAGAAGCTGTAGAAATTGACTAGTGGTGTCAAAAGCCTTTTGACCCTTTTGAGTCTTCCTTCCACCACCTATCCCTCAACCTTCCCACAGCGGATGGACATAGGAACACTTTAGTTGGAAACTGGACCTATAAATCAGTTTCTTGCTGATGTCCAAGAAAGTAGGAATTCTTCTTAATAAAGTTAAACATGGAACAGAACAGACTCTCAATCTTTTCAGCTACTGTCTGGGAGCCATGGCCTCTCAAGAGCAATCAAATGTTGTGAGGGTAGAAGATCAACAAATCTAGAGATCTATTGAGCTGCACTGCAGGGAGGCTCTCCTCCAGAGGAAGGGTTAAGTGGCAGAAGGAAGTAACGTGCAAATGATCAGCAGTTTCCTGGGGTAGTGGGGAGAACTGACAAGAAGCAAGGGGACAAAACCTAAATTATGGAGTGCACAAGTTTTTACGTGGAATTTTGTGCAATGGGAAGCAACCCTAAAAGAATTTAAACAGGCTTAATGGGTCTCTGTGTCTAGCTACATTACTGTGCCTTCACTGTGCTAGCAGTTTTAGTGCATGGGCCTAAACAGTTCATCCATATATAAAGAACTGGAAAGCACTCTCTCTAGAGACTGTGTTAATGGATTCTGAGAATAATACACCTTTGCTCCTGTTGAAACTGTGTTAAGTTCCGGTGATAGAATTCTGCCCTTTGTGACTGTGGTTCTTTTTCTTTGAGTTATTTTTGCCTTTGAATATGTGACCAGAATCTACTGTTAGGAATATAGCTAACCTGATTTTTTTTTATATTGAAGTCTAGAAATAAGCAAAATACTGATGATAAATATATAATTAAGAATAATCCTATCTTCCACTCCTTAATGTGACAGATGTGTAGAATACCTTACATCTATGCTGCTGGAACAACAAAAATAGGAATGAGTGGTTTGCTCCCTTACATTTTGCTGGAAATGAAAATTGGCACCTTCACGTTATTCAGTTCCATGTGATAGAAAAATTTCAGGATCCCAAATGTCTTCATGGTTCCAGAGATTAGTAATGCATTACAATTGGCTTACAAAGCCAGAAAGTTTAAACTGGCCATCCAAGCTGAACAAAAAGAAATTTGAATGGCTTTGCAAGCTATGTGTTCTTTATGACTCAATCTACTAAAGAGAATCTTACACTAGTCTTTGTTTATTGGTTAGAATGGTACAATTGTATGTGCTATTATTGTAGCTCTCCTTCCATTAATTCTGTCACTTCACAGGCTTTCCTCTTTTAATTCCTATTATTTAATTTTATTTAATTGCTGCTATTTTACAAACCAACAGATTAATTTCATTTCAATACAATATGAAAAGATGCTTCCACCGTAAAGGCTCAAGGGGAAGGCAGGGTGTGGTATGTATAGCTTACTGAGTAAGCTGGACCTAACTGGCTTCTGCTTGAATCTAACGCTATTTAGATGCTTTGGCATTTCTCACACTTTAGAATGGCTATGTTCCCAGGAATAGTTACTGAGCATATGAGTTCCTTTTAGCAATTCTCTGCGCCCTGAATAGAGTCACATTTTCTGCAGTCCAATTCCATGCCTAGCAGCAGTGATAGCCCTTTCTTAAAATACAGCCTTCCTTCACCTTAGTCCATCTTGGACAAATACCTGAAAATTATTATGCAAACTTACAAATTTACATGGGGTAAAAATGTCTAATTCTTAGGAAAATTAGTTGTTTAAACTTTTCAGCAACCTACTAGATCCCAGAGGTCTAACTTCAACCATTTAATCTTAGTTCTCTCCAGGGTTAAACCACAAATCCTGAAGCCACAAAATGGTTTTTATTTCTATAAATATATTAGAAACTTTTAACTGTGAAACAATGAGAGCACCAGATTCTGTCCATTTCCATTAGCAAGACTGAAACTTGGAACAATATTGGCATCACGAAAGGAGGAAGCTAGATACAAGGGGTATCTGCAGTGGCACAGGGGAATTGGTCATGGCACTGACATAATTTTGGCCGATTGAGCACAGCTCACCTGCAGCAACCTTGGGCAAGTGTATGTAGCCTGACATGTAGTAAAATAGTAGATTTTCATGGCAGCTACTGAAATAAGGTAAGTTTTAAGGGTTTGGGTTTTTTTCTCTCTTTTTTTAACAGAGATGTAGAAGGGACATGGAAACTCAGAGAAACTCTTTTTTACCATGAAGTGAAAATGGGGGAGATACTAGCAAAAACCACAACTAACAAACTACAAATCCTTTTTTGTTGTTGTTTGGATATATACAATATTTTTTTTCTAAAGTGTTGCTTCTCTTCTAGCATCCCTTGGCTTTCCAAGTAAAATATGTGTAATATACCCAAAAAACTTACAGATAGGGCTGTTGTTGAAAATATTACCTTATCGATGCTCAACTGTCTTTCTCCACCCTGAACTCCTAAAGTCCTCAATGTCTTCTATTCCCTCATGTAACATGCTCCTTCAATGATCAGAGGGTCTTTTTTATATCCCCTTACAACCAAATGCAGTGAAAAGGTGCACACACCTATTAATTTTGTCACTAACTGCTAGGTCAGACCCCAATGTGTGCTTTTGGCAAGCCCAAAGGTGGAATATGGAGGGTGCCAGAACCAAGTGCAGAAAACTACTCTCTTCTTCATTTTTTACTGAGCCCTCCAAGCAAAACAAAACAAAACAACAGCAGACAATAAGAAAGCACCCCTCCAGTCACCGCTGCCTCCCCTGAAAAACCCAAACCAAACAAAACACAAACCAAAACCCCAGAAGTTAGGTGTACATTAAGGAGACTGGAAGAGACTGAGTGGAAGGGAAACAGGCAGACAGAAGAGGAGAGGAAGAAGTGTTGAGATGAAAAGTGAAGGAGATTCTGAAGAACTCAGCTTGTAGACAGTGAGCTAGAAAGGATCTAGGTTCAAGCAAAGAGAGATGGAAAATAAATGGCTTCTTGGTCTTACATGATGGTTCTTAATGGCTTGGAGCAATAATGGGGAATTTAACAGCTGACTGGACTGTAAGTGAAAGAGGTGAAAGAAGAAGAAAGGGATTTTTAAATATTTTTTGGCAACCTATTCAGTGGAACCTATTCAGTGGAAGGTGTCCCCTCCCATGACAGGAGGAGTGAACTAGGTGTTCTTTAAGGTCTTTTCCAAACCAAACTATACCATTCTATGAGTCTGGCATTATTGGACTTCGACTGGTACTTCACTGACTGAATGGAAATTAGACATTCATTAGCAAGCTCAGGACTAACAGAGTAAGAAAAGTAAGACTGAAATAACAACGCTTAAAAGAGGGCAGGAACTGAAAGACATGGGTGAGAGAAATTATGTTGAGTCAGGAAGCAATTGAATGTGAGAAAGAAAGCAACTGAACGTGAAAAAGTAAGATGTGGTTGAAACTAAAGCCTGTGATCACATAATTAAATGCAATACTGAAAATACAGAGCAAGCCAGTTTGAGTGGTGCTTCAGAGAGTTGCATTTCTTCTTGCAACACTGTCCACACTTCTGAGTGCTTAATTTCCAGGTCTACTATTGGAATGGACACATACTGTTTGCAGGAAAAGGTAATTTTGCCAACAAGGAGAGAGGGAGCAGGCCTAAATCTTAACTGAATACTCCTGTTGCCTTGTGTCTGCCCTTTAATTGCAGTTGTTATAGCACAAAATGCACATTTTCTCCAAAGTCTTGAACCAAGGTTTAAAGCCACTGAATTCAGGTGTTATAAGCCATGCAGTTAAGAATGTTTTCATCATATGCTACAAGGGTTTAGTATTTTGTCATGTATGCTAGTCTTGGAAATGGTAAGTAAAATTTGAAGGATTCATTTGCAAAAGTATGTTTATCCCATGACTTACCTTCCCAAGTCTTTTTACAGAGAAATACTCCTTATATTCATAGTAGGAAGACATGAAGTTGCACTAACAACCATGATAATTTAGATACTTAATAATTTTAAAAGAGAAGTTCAATCAAAGGAACTGTTTTTCACAGTACAAAATTGTAGAATCATGGAATTGTTTAGGTGGGAAAACACCTTCAGGATCATCAAGTCCAATAACTCAGAGCAGGGACAAAAAGATGCTCAATGGTTGAGCCAGGTGCAAGGAATCTGTTCAACCAAAATCAAAAAATTATTGTAGAATAGCTTCTTTCCCCCACCAGTGCTCTCCATGCGGGGTGCACCGATGTTGGCAGAGAGCCTACTGAGAAAGAAAGATAGGGCTGTGCAACTGATCAGCATCCTCAGGCTGTACCAGGTAAAGCTGAAGATACAACAGGCACAGATGTACTTGTACTTCGGCAAATGACCAGGAAGTTTAAAAAACATAGAATCTCTAGAAATCTCTGTCCTTGGCACCCACAAAGCTTCATTGCATTCCCGAGCCAGTAAGAATTGCTACAGCATTTTTCACCCAACCATGACCCGTTCAGTAAACTGAGCCAGGCCATGGCACAGGACTGCTCATGGCCAAGACTCAACTGAGTAAGGCTGCATTTGAGTATGTAGTGCTGCTGACACATTCTGAAAAGAAAAGGAATTGTAAAAAGACACATGAAGTGTAAGTTTAGCATGTTCCTATGTGCTCAGGACAAGTTCTCCAAAATAATTTCTGTTTTGTGAACAGAACAGTGTATGGTTTCTGAGACCACCCTCCTGTAGTGTCAGCCAATTCACTTGTTCCTGGTCTTTACAAGTTGGTAAGGAAATTTTAGTGAAACATGCTTATTTTACTGTTTATCTCGCCAGAAGGACTGAAAGTTGTACACATAAAAACTAAACAAAAATTTCTGCTGCATTGAAGAATATTTTTGGTATTTGGGTGGCATACTTTTGATGCTTTTATGAGGATACATGATGATTATGTGAAGAAAGACCCTGGTGTTATGGGTCACAAAGGTGGTTGTGCTTCCAGTAGCAAGGAAAATCCTTCCCTGTGAACAGATGCAAACAGATTATATTTTGGAAGCAAAGTACCAGAAACTGAAGTAGTGTTAATCTCTGATAATGACAAAATACTTCATAATTCTGCATCCAGATAAGCAAAAATAAGGTTTGAAAAGTTTCTAACTGAGAGACCAAGTTGAATTCACTCTACAGATAGGAACATGATACATAAAGGCCTGAAGCGATTTTTCTGAGAGCCTCAGAATACCTGGAAAGAGAACTGAGGTCTTCTGAACACTAATTCAGTATTGACTGTGTTATGCTGATGCACCCTGCTTTTTCCCCTGAGGTTTCTTCCCCTCTTCAGGGCAAGAAATTATCCTTACCTAACATTTCCACATCAATATGCCACAGTCTAAAAGTTGTCCCCACAAATTTTCTCTAACTGATGTGTAAAATATTTTTCACCTGATTTCCAAAACAGGTTGCTATTTTCTCACTCAGGCTGAGACTTCTGAGAGAATAAAAGTGCTAGTGTTTGTGTGTAGTGCAACTCTGACAGCAGTAAACATGAAAATGGCTCCAGCAAAGTAGTGACATGTGGAAGTGATGTCACAATAAAATAATATTCAACTTCATAGCAAAACCCATCCTCATATTCAAGCTTTATGTTATGATGTATCTGTGATATATGAAGGGCAGACAGTCAAAAGATTTAGAAATATGACTAGGCAACTCTCACATTTCCTCCTGTAATGTGTCATAACTGCAAAGGATGAGCATGATTCACAGGATATTGTTATTCTCTCCTTCCTTATGTGTCAGATCTGACTGATCCCAGAATTTTAATTTGGTTTTTTTGATGTAAATGTGATGTAGCCCAATGCTTGGGCCTGGTGTGAGGGTCCAAAAACACTGGATGGTTGAAAATTTTTTGTCCCAAGAAAAAAACCTTTTGAATTTAGACTGTTGCATTGACTAGCATTCTCTTGTTCACTTTATCTATAAAACTGACACACATTATTAATTTCACAACAGATACAGGACTCTGTTCTGTTGCTGCATTGGGAGCACAGCTCAATGAAACAGTTTTTCAGTCAGTGGCTCGAAATCCTTGGTAGATCTTTGGCCTGTTTCTTAGGCTTCCTTTACCAACTGGTCTGTATAAACTAGTGTCAGTAGATTTCAAAATATTGTGCAGTAATGGATCTTTCTGCAGGAAAATATGATGAAGTTCACAACTGGGAAAAATGATTAAACCACTGGACTTGGAAGTTGTTGAGGTGGCTGCATGCTCTTGTGTGTTGCACAGAATTCTACACACCGTCTTCAGTGTTGCTTACAGCCGTATAAAAATCAGTACCACTCTGAGATGAATGCCTACCACAGCCTTTAAGGTCCCTATATTAAGTTTGACCTATAGGTGCAGTACATTGCTCCATGTATTTTTAAAGTCTGGATCGTATAAATGGTACTTACAATCTCTTCTCAGTGGCAGTAATGGCTAAGGAAATCATGTATGTACATGGGTAAAGCAACAGAGAAAGAATAACAGTGCTTTAGATACACTTCTATGTTCTCTGTGAGCAATGACTAATGCCTCTGGAGTCAGCACATAAGCACCAGTTACTCTGAACACGTTGAAAAACTGAACATGTCTTCAGTTCTGATTCATCTGGGTTCTTGTACAAGCCTGTGAAACAGCAAGTGCAGCAGTCTCGTCTCCTCCCTTTGAACAAAGCCAAGAAAATAATAATGTTTCTGAATGTTGTTCCTAATTCCTTTTTCTGCTCTCTTCTCCCACATCATGGAGAGGAGTTCCAGAACAGCTTTAATAGCTTTTATGTGTCATTGAGACAGTGCGTCAAAACCGATGGCAGTAAAATGCCCTGCTACTTTCTCACCACCGAGTTCATGTCCCACTGTTCACCAGATTTTGGACAGAGGACAATGCACGGCAGTGGTATTCCTCCTGAGGCTGCTGGGGAGGTAACAGTCTGTCAGTGCAAGGTACCTTTGACAGCTATTTCAGACTTTAACAGGTTTTTTTCTTACAGCTGCATACAGTCTTAAATTTGGGGAAAGCCTGCTCTGGGATGAATTCCCTACACACTGCCCCAGATGGAAGTTTTGACTTTGGTTGTTATGACCCAAAGTTCTCCAATTCTATAAACATGCACCAGGCTTCATTTTGTTAGTGGATTTGAGGAACAGTCACCTTGATGATGGTTATTAATACCTCCTGTTAGTCTACCTGACCGTACTCATTTGCAGTGTTTCTTTAGTTCTAGAGTATCTTCCTTTCTCCTGCGGGAACTACTTCAGAAGCTCAGCTTTACTCTCCTCGGGAAGGAGTCATGCAATGTGACACCGAAGCATGACCAATGAAAATCCCTCTCAAAACACCTCACCCTCCTCTGGGTGTTGGTTTGAATAAACAAATAATGATTGCTTCCTAGAAGCGTCTGACAAAGAATATTGGCACTGTGAGGTAACTGGTTGAAAGCAGGAAAGGCAGGACTCCTGCCAACCACACCCTATGTCGTCATGTACCTGGAACTCTCTTAATGCTCACGCAGCCTTTAAAGGCAAGTTGAAGGTCCCATTTCTGTAGCCCAAACTCCACGGGTAGGGCATTATGAGAAGTACATTATCACAAAATGAGAAATAACTCCCAAAACTGTCCTCCAGGAAATTAATTTTTTTTTAACTCTTTAATATTCACAGTGTAATATGATGTAACTCCTGGTTAAATATCAGCCAAACTTATTGCTGTAGTATTAGAATCTGCCTGACATTGTGAACAAATTAAGGAAATAGAAAACTTCTATAGGTCTAAGGTACTGCTGTCTGCCTTTCAACATATTCTACCAGCATTACTTTTATAAAGGGGAACTAGAAATGACAATATATGAGCATTCAGCTTGGTATGGTGGAGCATTTTATGTCGGCCAGAAGTTGAGGTCTGTCTGATTGCCCAATCAGTCAACTGAAAACCTTGTGTAGTCTCTGGATTGAGCTAATACTTCCAACATCATTGAGTCAAATTCACCTTGGATGAATTCTAGCTGAGAGAGGGCCTGACTATAGGTGCCTAATTTTGCATCTGGGTTCAGGAAAATTCCAACATTTCAGAATACTATTACAACTTTTTTGGTCCTCTAAGACATCCTAAGGACTGTATTTAATATAAATTTTAAAGAAATGTATTATAAAGAGATACATTATTATTAAAATCAATTGTATAAATAATCTGAGCTGCTCTGCCTCATCCCTTAAATATAAGATCACTGTAAATAAATTTGCATTTGTTTTGTTGTTTCTTTCTATTTTGAAGTCTAGCACTCCTCAATAAGCATCCTCTTCTATGGAAAGCAAAAAAAAGGAATAAACTGATAACAGGTCTCTAAGCCTCTTCCTTCTCAAGCTGCCCAATGTTGTCCTGTTTCATGACTTTTGTCCTCTAATTTCCCATGTGATTAGCTTCAGCAATCATTCAAGAGCTAAATCTGTGAAGAACTACCATTAAAATAAAGATCTCACCTTACAGGCTTGAAAGTAGTTGCCTGATTACATGTCTGAAGTTCATAAAATCAAGTTGACAATGTAATCTTCGGAAATACAGGTGGGTTGCATGATGGCACTATAGGGTATTTCACTTTCCTGGACAGACAGTACTGTGTTCCAGACCTCATACGTTTAAGGCATCAAAAAAACCCCCCAAAAAACCCCAGTGGAATCATCTCAGTTTACTTTCAAAATGTTTAACATAACATCCACTCTCCAATTTCTTATGTAAAATCATGGTTTGACCTAAGGCAAGTCTAAGCTTTTATTCCTTTGCTCTTACAACTTGTGGGAGATGCAGATGAGATTGTGTGACAATAGAGAGCCTATCCAACAAGACGCTGAACAGTTTGGTCTCTGTTCTATACACACAAGCATTAACACTTTGTTGGACTAAAATAGAAAGACTTTGGGCTACAGAAAGAATTAAATGGTTGGTAGGAGTATTTAACAAAGCATTAAAGTCAGTGAATACATCTACCTGGACTTAAAAAGAAAGAGACAAACAAACTAGCTAGAAAACACCGATCTAAATGACCTTATTTAGAGATTCAAAGTAAGAGATTCAAAAAGCTCCGAATCTCACACAAATAGTGGACATCTCAGGGCTGAAGAATAAAGAGTCATGCAGCAGGATGACAGAGACACTATTCACCACTATAGTGAGTAAATTTGTGTGGCCAAAGCTCAGCTAAAGTCCAAACTAAGCAGCACTTTGAAGGACAACGAAAGGCCTTCTTTTTTAAATACGTTAACTGCAAAAGAAGTACCAGAGACAATATTGGTCCATTACTTGATTAGGTCCGTCACCTCAAAATCAGGATGCAGACAAAGCAGAGGCATTTATTGCCTTTTTTCCTCTGTCTTTAACATCACTGAGTCCTAAGCTCTCTTTTGGAAGGCTGTGATTAGGGAAATGATAAACTCCCAGCTAACTCTGAGGTTCAGACTTGCTGCTCCAGCTGAATGAATATAAATTTATGCAGCCCAATGGGACCTAAACCAGTATACTGAAAAACCTGGCTTATGTCCTTGCAGAATCTCTCCCTATTATTTTTTCCACAGTGTTTGGAGTCTTGAGAGGTCCCAGTCAACTGGAAGCACAGCAAATGTTCTCCCAGTTTTCAAGAAGTGTAGGAAGGAAGATTCTGGTAATTACAGGCTTATAAGTCTCACTTCAGTGACTGGCAAAATTATGGATAAATTTATTCTGAGAGTTAGTGAAAAGTACCCGAGACACAATACAGTCATTGGTCATAAGCAGCACTAGTTCATGAGGGGAAAGAAGTCCTGCTTCACTAAATTAATTTCCTTCTATGACAAGATCACCCATCTAGTTGTCCAACGAAAGGCAGTGGATGTGGGTTCTTCGATTTTAACAAAGCTTTTGATACTGTCTCTCGCAGCTTCCTTCTGGATGAAATGTACAGCACACAGCTACTCAAGTTCATTATATGTTGGGTGAGCAGTAGGCTGACTCAAAGAATTAGAGTAAATGGGGTCATATCAGGTGGGCAGCCAATCACCAGTGGGGTTCCCCAGGGCTCNCCAGGGCTCAATATGAGGCCAGTGCTCTTTGGCGTTTTTATAAATTATCTGGATGTGGGAATTAAATATGTATTAAGGAAGTTTACCATTTATACTAAAATAGGAGGAACTGTTAACTCCCTCAAGGGTAGAGAGAACTTACAGAGAGATGTGGATAAACTAGAGAGGGGGCAATCACCAACTGGATGAAATTTAACAAGAGCAAGTGCCAGATTCTCAACCTGGGACAGAGTAATCCTGGTTATATATAATTGGTGGATGAGATGTCACTGTGCAGCCGCTAGCCGCGTGCAAGAACCAGGCTGAATTGGGTGAGGTGGAATTCTGATTTTATTATTTAATTCTAAAACTTATATAGACTTTTGAAAGTTCCTCCAGATTGGGTCAATTCAAAACCTCCCCCTAGGCCGATAGGCCGGGCTGAACTGTCCATCATTCCAGAGACAGTTTCAGTAACATCCAAACCTTATCTTTGTTTATAGAACACAGGGAGAAGAAGAGAAAAATTCCCACGGGAAAGATTCTGTGCTATCACAGATGAAACACTGAAGAGAAGCACCAAAGAAAGAGATCTGATGGTTTAGGTAGATGGCAAGTTGGGTATGAGTCAACAACACGCCCTGGCGGCCAAAAGAGCCAGATGTGTCCAGGGGTGCATCAAGCACAGCACCCAGGAAGGTGATTGTTCTGCTCTCCAGCGCAATGGTGCAGCCCATCTCAAGTCCTGTGTGCAGCTGTGGGTGTCTCAGTACAAGGATATCAAACTATGAAGAGTGTCTCCAGAGGAGGATGACCAAGGTGGTGAAAGACCTTGAGGATAAGGCATTCAAGAGCAGCTGAGGTCACCTTGTTCACCTTGGACAAGGGAAGGTTGGGGGTTGTCCTTAGCAGAAACTACAGCTTCCTCACAGCAGGGAGTGGAGGAGGTTCTCCTCTCTCTGGTGACCAGCAACAGGACACGAGGAAATGGAATGAAGATTCATCAGGGGAAGTTCATGCTGGACATTAGGAAACTGTTCTTTACCAAGATAGTCCCTGGAATAGGTTTCCCAGGGAACTGGTCACAGCACCAAGCCTATCAGAGCCCAATGAGTGTCTGGATGATGCTTTTAATCATCTGGTTTAGGTTTAGGTAGTCCTGCGAGGAGCAGGGCATTGACTTAGATGATCCTTATGGACTCCTTACAACTTAAGACACTTTATGATTCTAAAATGAAGACAGAGGATCTGTCCCATGAGACAAAAATGGAATTTACATCTTGTTTACTGGTTTTGTTTACTTAAAGAGGAACCTGTTTCCTTGAAACACTTATTAGTTTAGCAAATCTGGTAACCCTGAAGATTTAACAAGGTGACTAACATAGGCGTACCTTTTAAACTTTGTAATTCAGAAGTGTACCCATTGACTTGCTAGCTGCTGTACTAATGTAAGGCCAGTGGGAGGTAAGAATCAGGCCACCAGATGATAAAGCATAAATTCATGAATGCACAGGGTACATGATGCAGTTTACTTTCTGAATGTTGCTTATCCAGAATGACAGAAACAACTTCTTTTCATTCTTTTTAGATTATTTAGAGTAGGATTTAGGGAAATTTTTTATCACTAAAACACCTTTTTTCATACTAGCATAAATTCTTTGCATTATTTCTTCTTAAATTTTCACTTTTAAAAGCTTGATAATTCAGGTCATCTGAAATATTTAAAGAAAAAAAAATTCAGAATTTTTCTTAAGTTTCTTCAAACACAAAGTCTGAATATAGACCTTTTTATAGGACAATGCTTGTAGAACAAAGGAGTTTTATAGTTCAATGTTGTAACAACAGTCATGTAAATTTAAACTTTTACTTAACAAGGTGTTCAGAGCTCAGAGACGAAGAATTTCAGTGTGATCCCTACTAATTTAAAGAACGGCATAAATCAATATTAACATGAGATTGTATAGAAGCTAGTCTGTAAACATCAATATATTAAAATAGAGCTTCAGGAAACATTTGGGGGTGGTGGCAGTAAGAAGGAAGATTCTTATTTGGTGTGAGTGGCTGGTTTTGGTCTTCTTTTTGTCTTATGAACGAAATATTTACGACAAATATGAGATAAATAAATGTCTTTTCATATGTCTTACACACAGGATTTCCAGATGGTTATAGTGATAAAATAAGGGTCCTGGTCTAAAATCAATGCACCTTTAAGATATCAGATACATCTGAAGATTTTTTTACTTGACTGTACTAAACCCTTGCAAAGGTTTCTGATAATAAATCTTAGATTTTAAAGCACTGATGAAATTATTCCACAGAAAGCATCCAGTTGCTGTAGAAACATTTTGTTTTCCCAAGTTCACCACACTACATTTTGTGATTCTAATTGTTACAGAGGACCTGACACCCAGAGTGGCTAGCCTCACTTTCTCAACCCCCTTGACAAGTGTCAGCTGTAGCTCCACAGATGCGGCTATTCATACCTTTGTGCCTAAAATGTTTTTCGGTGCGGTGGGAAAAGGAGCATCATGGGACAAGGAGCAACAGGACACATCCAGCACTGCTATCTGCACAGCCAACATGTGCCTTGCTATCAGTTAGAGCAACTGATCCAGCTTGCAAGCTTTGCTTCTTGAAGAGGAGGGGGATAAAAAAACCCAGATATATTAAGGGGGGTTGGGAGGAATGCACTTGCCTGCAATAAAACCTGTGTGATGAGTGCGAATACCATTCACACTGTACTTACGGTCCTATCCCTGAGACTTTTTCTCTTTTCTTTTTTTCACTTTATTTCTCTTTTTATTTTCCTGTTTATTTTCCTAGTCCTTCGTTTCTTTCCTTCTTTTTCATATCCCTCGTCTTTTTACTTTTTTTGTTCCCTTTTCCCTCTTTTTTCGCCAGTCCTCTGCCTCTCCTGTCCCCCTTTCCTCCAGGGACACGGTGTTCCCAGGCCCCTGCCGGTCGGGTGGCGCAGTCCCC